>JADLZN010004611.1:0-55000 GCA_018155175.1 Sinocyclocheilus anophthalmus
GGTCCTATTCTTCAGCCTTGCAATGCTATTGAATGCTGGATTTTAAAAATAAGCCTGTCATTTTAGATGTTGAGCTTGTAAGAACTGATTCCTCTGTCATAAATCATGATACACTCATGACGAGCATCGTGTGTCCTTTTATATAACACACATAACTTACGCAGCTTATCACCTATGTCAGCTTGTTGATTGCTTTTCATATCATATTTAAATTCTACTGCCTTTAAATTTGTTTTTTTTTACATTTACATTTAGTCATTGAGGAGCTTATCCAAAGGATTGGGAAGCAAGCCCGACCAACATAAGCAATGATATACAAGTGCATAACAAGTCTCGTAGCCTAATGCCAGTATGCAAGGGTTTTCTTTTATATAATAATAAAAAAGACAAAACATGTAGATAGGTATAGAAAAAAGAATAGGGAACTATAGTGTAGACAAAATGAGGTGACTGTTTGGCAAAAGTATAAAGATTCAGACTCATCGAAGTGCCTAATTCGGAAGTTAAAGCATTGTTTGTTTGAATTTTCCCTCTTTCCTTGCATTTCCTTCGCTTTTAAATAGCTAAAAGCGCCGTGCGAATTTTACTTACTTTTGCGGAATTAGCGGCCCAGTTAGGCGTCAATTGCTTGATACTACAATAAAATACAATGTCAGAATCACTTTAGCCTATATATAGCAAACATAGAAACTTTTATTGACAAAACAAAACCACCATGCTATAGGGCAGGATAGCCTAATATTAAAATACAAATAACTTCATAAAGTTTTAATAGTAGTACAAAACGGGAAACAAGCAAACAGGTATATATAAACCAAATAAATAAGAAATGTATGTTTATTAGCAAAACGAATAAGAAGCTTGGAGGCACGGCATACACTTGATGTAAAAAAAAAAAGACAGTTTAAATAAAGTAAAAATCAGCAAAAAATGTGGAACCAATTAAATAAGAAACGAATGTTTAAAAAAAACTTCCAAATCACCTTAGATAAACGGCAAAAGACAACAGGCTTTTCAAAATCCAAAATACTGCCAAACAGGCGCTTTTACATTTCGTTTCGAAACTAAATCATCCGTGATCGTCTTGTCTGTCTCACCTCCATTATAGTCTGTATAGCCTGCACTCTTCTATTCTGTATCGCATCTAACTCTTCTCGTCTGTCTCAGCCCCATCTTCTTTCAGGTCTAGACTCAATCTTCTCGTCTGTCTCGCCCCCATCTCTCATCACAGTCTAGCCGCACTATTCTTGTCTGTCGCGCCAACAAGTTGTGTCTGCTCTCGCATCACTCGTGTCTGTGTCCCCCCCTCTTATATCTGTCTCGCCTCATCGTCTGGTCTACGACTCACTCTTGACTTTCTGTCTCGCCCATCTTGTCGTGGAGCACTCGATCTTCTTATCTGTCGTCGCCTCCCTCGTATGTCTAGCCTCACTAGTCTGGTCTCGCCTCACTGAAGTTATTAACTGTCTCGCCTCACTCTTCTTGTCGGCTCGCTCACTCTTCTTGTATGTCTAGCCTCACTCTCTCGTCTGTCTCGCCTCACTCTGCTTGTCTGTCTCGCCTCACTCTTCTTGTCTGTCTCGCCTCATTCTTCTTGTCTGTCTCGCCTCACTCTTCCTGTCTGTCTCGCCTCACTCTTCTTGTATGTCTCGCCTCACTCTTCTTGTCTGTCACGCTTCTCGTCTGTCTCGCCTCACTCTTCGTGTATGTCTCGCATCAATCTGATTGTCTGTATCGCCTTACGCGTCTTGTCTGTCTCGCATCACTCTTGTCTGTCTCGCCTCACATAACCTCAGATCTTGTCTGTCTCACCTAACCTATCTCATTCTCCTGTCGGTTTCGCCTCAATCTTCTTGTCGTCTTCACCTCACCTCACCCACTCTTATTTGTCTGTCTCACATCACTCTTCTTGTCGGTCTCACCTCACTCTTCTTGTCTGGCTCGCCTCACTCTTCTTGTCTGTCAGCTCTCCTCACTCTTCTCGTCTGTCTCACCTAACTGTCTGTCTCGCCTCATTCGTCTGCTCGCCTCACTATTCTTATCTGTCTCGCCTCACTCTTTGTCTGTATAGCCTCACTCTTCTTGCTGTCTCGCTCTTCTCGTCTGTCTCGCCTCTCTCTTCTCGTCTGTCTCGCCTCTCTCTTCTCTTCTGTCTCGCCTCACTCTTCTCTTCTGTCTCGCCTCTCTCTTCTCGTCTGTCTGTCTCGCCTCACTCTTCTTGTCGGTCTCACCTCACTCTTCTCGTCTGTCTCGCCTCACTTTCTTGTCTGTCTCGCCTCATTCTTCTTGTCTGTCTCGCCTCACTCTTCTTTTCTGTCTCGCCTCACTCTTCTTGTCTGGCTCGCCTCACTCTTCTTGTCTGTCTCACCTCACCTCATCTCACTCTCCTTGTCTGTTTCGCCTCACTCTTCTTGTCTGTCTCACCCCACCTCACTCACTCTTATTGTCGTTCACCTCACCTCACGCTCTTGTCTGTCTCACCTCACTTCTTCTTGGCTGTCGGGCGCCTCACTCTTCTTGCCTCCACTTTCTAGTCTTCGTCTCACCTACCTTACTCGGTCTTGGTTCTGTCTCGCCTACTCTCTTGTACGTCTCGCTCACTCTTCCTTGTTTCGTCTAGCCTAACTCTATTGTCTGTCTCGCCTTACTCTTCTTGTCTGTCTCGCCTCACTATTCTTGTCTTCTCGCCTCACTCTTCTTGTCTTGTCTGTCTCACTAGTCTTGTCGTCTCGCCTCACTCGTCTTTTCTGTCTCGCCTCACTCGTCTTGTCTGTTTCGCCTCACTCTTCTTGTCTGTCTCACCCCACTCTTCTCGTCTGTCTCACCCCACTCTTCTTGTCTGTCTCGCCTCACTCGTCTTGTCTGTCTCGCCTCACTCGTCTTGTCTGTCTCGCCCCACTCTTCTCGTCTGTCTCACCCCACTCTTCTCTTCTGTCTCACCTCACTCTTCTTGTCTGTCTCACCTCACTCACTCTTCTTGTCTGTCTCACCTCATCTCACTCTTCTTGTCTGTTTCGCCTCACTCTTCTTGTCTGTCTCACCCCACCTCACTCTTCTTGTCTGTTTCACCTCACCTCACTCTTATTGTCTGTCTCACCTCACTCACTCTTCTTGTCTGTCTCACCTCACCTTCTTTTTGTCTGTCTCGCCTCACTCTTCTTGTCTGTCTCACCCCACCTCACTCTTCTCGACTGTCTCGCCTCACTCTTCTCGACTGTCTCGCCTCACTCTTCTCGTCTGTCTCACCTCACCTCACTCTTCTTGTCAGTCTCGCCTCACTCTTCTTGTCTGTCTCGCCTCACTCTTCGCGTCTGTCTCGCCTCACTCTTCTCGTCTTTCTCGCCTCACTCTTCTCGTCTGTCTAGCCTCACTCTTCTCGTCTGTCGTCTGTCTCACCCCTTATTAAATCTTTCTTGTCGTCTCGCCTCACTTCTGTCTGTCCGCCTCACTCTTCTGTCTGTCTCGCCTCACCTCTTCTTGTCGTCTCGCATCACTTTCTGTCTGTCTCGCCCACATACTTCTTGTTCTGTCTCGCCTCCTCTTATTGTCTGTCAGCCTCACTATTATTTGTATCGTCAGCCGATCATCTCCTCACTGTAGAAAAGCGGAAATCGATCCCTTAGAGGTGGGTCCCCATGATGCCACTGTCGTTCGGCATGCTGCATTGAGCAGCCGCGTTCAGTTTTTTATTGTAGTGTCTGTTCTTTTACTGAAGTAAATGATTTTTATTTCTATAAAAAATCAAAACGATGGTGGGGGCGGTGGTGCCCTGCGGTGGTGGACAAGTGACGGTACAGACCGGTGGTAACGGCTTAACACCGGTACACCGTCACCCACCGTCTACTCGCCGGCAAGGTGCCGCTACTGAATGCGGTTCATTGAAAACTGAAGGTTCACAAACTCTAACAGTTTCTGTGGTTTTTTATGGTTTCTCGTATAAGGATCAGTATCTTCCTGCAACATAATATCGGAGCTATGCCACGTGAGAATGGATACGAGTCTGGGGTAGCGATGAACGCTCTGATGCTGCAACACACACAACACACACATGTTGTGGTTTCCATGTCTTTATTTATGGGTACATCCCCAAGGCGTAATGGTGTTTTACTGTACATAACTCTGGATATGTGCTAGTGCCCTACACCAACCCTACACGTAAACTTACCCCTTACAGGAAACTTTTTGCATTTTTACTTTCTCAAAAAAACTCTTTCTGTATGATTTATAAGCTTTTGTACACATGGGGACCTCAAAGAGAATGTCCCCACAAGGTCAAAATGTATGAGTATTACTGTCCTTGTGGGGGACATTCGGTCCCCATAACGTTGATAAATACCAGGGTACACCGGACAACAAAACAACACACACACACACACACAGCCGGGTCAGACTAGAGAACAAGATTTTATCATCATGGTCTAGGACTTTCAGCAGCTAACTGCATCCACCCTGGCCAGCTTGTGCTTAACTCAATTAGGCTGATATTACCTCACACTGCTTCAACAATTTTTAAAGGACAGTGATAGTTTTGTAAAGGAGATTATATGTTTTGTTATCTATACACAATCATTTAAAAGCACAACGCTCACTCAGACCAACAAAGCTTTTTCCGAGAAAACACATACAACTAAAACATGGAGCGACTGACCCGACCACACATAACATCCCTGCAAGATGCAAACAAAACTCAACGTGAATAAGCTACTGACAGAGGTAAACACCAGAGCGGGCAGGAAACATCCAGCACTCATTGATATAGGTGTCCCTGCAGCACAAACGCATAAACGTCTTAAGTCGTGTGGATATTGTTTAGCATAGCCAAAAGAACATTGTATGGGTTCAAAATTATCCTGTTTAAGGACATTAAAATCATTAGGATATTAAGTAAAGATCAGGTTCCATGAAGATATTTTGTAAAATGTCCTACTGTAAATATATTAAAACTTAATTTTTGAATAGTAATATGCATAGCTAAGGACTTTATTTGGACAACTTTAAAGATGATTTTCTCAATATTTAGATTGTTTTGCACCCTCAGATTCCAGATTTTCAAATAGTTGTATCTCAGCCAAATATTGTCCTATCCTAACAAACCATACATCAACGGAAAGCTTGTCTATTCAGCTTTCAGATGATGCATAAATCTCAATTCGTAAAATTTACCCTTATGACTGGTTTTGTGCTCCAAGGGTCTGAAGATAAAGTATCCGTACGTCTTCGAGGCGGCGGCGCTCCTCCTGCTGCTGCTGGATCCTCTTGTTTCTGTCGGCCAGCAGCTGTCTCTTGTAGTTGTCCTGGCTGTGTGTTTGCTGGAGCAGGTGTGTTTGTGTGTTTGTCTCCTGCTGCAGACGCAGGAACTCCCGTCTCAACATGGACTCTCCGGGAAGATTGACTATAGAGCTGTGTGAGCACAAACACAAGAGCCACGGTCAGTTCTCAAGCCATCTGCCATATGGAGACACGCTCGCTGACATCTGCTCATCACTCAGAGACAAGAGCGAGGCCATTCATGCTTACATAACATCTTCAGCTTCATTTGAATACATTGGTTTATTCTGATTTACCTTTCGGTCGCTGTGGCACAAACGTCATCGAGCTGCCTGCTGATCATAAGCCAGCTTCACTCTCAGTGATGCACTGGTTCACTAATTCAGATCTCACCTCTCAGGTTTAACATGCAATCCAAACTGATTCATTGTCCTAATGCACTTTCCTGGTCCTTATTGTATCAGTCCAAGCAGGGCTGAAACGATTAGTCAACATTATCGACAACGTCAACAATAAAAAATTTACAAATTTTTGTTTTCGAGTAGTCGTTTGATCTCATATGATCTCATGTACGAGCCTGCAATAAAGCGGTTTGACCAGAGTGGCGCGCTGTAGACCAAGACTGTAATTCAGAGAAGACACACACACTTTAGAGCAAACGCAGCCGAACCTGAAGCTGCGGAGTGGTATTTGGATGAATATGTAAATATATACTGCACGCTTTCCTCTCGATAACGAAATAAACACAACAAAAACTGACCGCGGTGAGAAAGCAGCAGTTAAGAAAGCATCTGATTACAGCGATGTGGACGTTTGTTCGGTACTCCAGTAAAGTCCAGTCACCTCACGTTTATTTATATAGTACTTTATGCAATAAATCAAGCAGCTTTACAGCATTAAACATGAAAAAAACCAGTCAGTGTCGCTTTCAGTTAGAATTACAACTTGATTTTCTGTTATAAATCAGCTCTCCAGTGTGGAGCGAGCTAATGATAAAATCTTTTTATTAGTGGGGAAAATAGTATTTTATTAGAGTTATAGTTTGGTTTGCGGAGATCAAAGCTTGATCTAGCTCAGGACTGTTTTGATTATCATAACCCTATAAGGTATTTTAACTCTTTCCCTGCCAAACACTGATTTTTCTGTGTTCTCGCTGTTATATGCTAGAGGGCGCTATTACGCATCTCCTGAATGAGTCTAGAAAGTGCCGATCAAAAACACAGGCGATGAAGCCGCAGAAATGAGTGATCTCAAATGTAAGCCGATGCATATGATAAAATAATGTGATCATCAACACTAACCGCGTATAAATGAAAACTGACTAATGTTAGCGAGTGAAATGTGGATGCAGAAAGTGTTATAGACCTGTGCAAGCTTTGGGAGGACTTGGAAGCCATCGTATTGGAATACTAATATATGATTTCAAAGGCTGAAGTGATTACCTTTATTTATTTGTTAGAATATGTATAACTCAGTATTTAACTAATTTCAAAAGCTGAAAAAACAAAACAAAAAAAAAAAAACAAAACAAAAATAACACGCAAAGTCTACCGATTAAGCTGTGAAAATAATTGACGGTTAGTTGATTAATCGTTCAAATAATCGTTAGATTAATCGATTATCAAAATAATAGTTTGTTGCAGCCCTAGTCCAAAGAAAGACGTGACCGAACAGCCCTGAGCAACACTTCCTGTTTTATTCGAGCTTTATCCATGTAGCTGGTACATCACACCAGCTAACTCAAATTCATAAATGTTCATATTTAGTCATTATGTTCTTTGTAGCTAGTCTAGAACTGTTACTACTCTTTATGTCGACTCTACAGTCTGAACTGAGAAAGGACGGGAAGTAAAGATGTTTCAAAGCCTCTATTAAGGTTTCATATAGAGATCGGTGTGGTAACACATACCTGGGTTCACCTTCATCTTCATTCATGGTATCTTCTTCATCTTCACTGCCACTGTATTCATATTCCGTCCCCTCTGTTCACAGTGATCATAAATAGAGTTTGAGGCTAATTAGGCCAAACCAAGAGCAAACTACACTACCATCTGAACAGTGGATGTGTTTGGATGTAATTTTAATGTTCATCTTCTCAAACCACAGAGCATCCGTTCATCACCTTTCTCTCGCCTCCGCTTCCTGGTCCTGTCCAGGTGGTCTTTGAGCGTGATGCGCACCTGTCGCTCATTGGGAAGATCTTTAATGAAGGCGTGGCGCAGGAGCGTCTCTGTGGACGGCCGGTGGAGGTAGTTCTTCACCAGACAGCTGTCTACAAACGTCTGAAACTTCTTAGACCTTCAGGAGCAGTGAAACACAGGTCAGTTATTTTTTACAATCGCTCGGACACATTTCTCAATGCTTCCGTCACTTTCTCAAAACTCCTCACACCGAGCACAGCATCAGTCTCTGTGGGCTAAACTGTAAATCGTTATTTATCATTGCTTTGGCACAAAATGCATTCATTGACCACATCTGTCAAATTACATGAATTCTTTTCTCACTTCGACACAAACACCATAAAACCTTTATGTGCTACACAAGCCAATTTGCACGTTTGCATGCTGTTTTCAAAACTTCAGTTCAAAACCTAGCACAATACAAACATGACTAAGACAGAAATCTGCAACATTTCTACAGTAATATCATATAGAGAAAATATTCTGAATGTAAAAAATCAAATACTATCTAAGCAGTTGCATGTAGCTGAACGTCTTCACAAGTGCTAGTCTTTCACACTTTCATCACCATCCACACAAAAGGGGAAAACTTAGGAATAATTTTGTACTGCAATGTAAACCTTGAACACGTAACATATACTGCAGTGAATTATAAAACAGTAGAGAGTATAATTATTGTTTTGTACAGAAATTTTACAAAAGAAAACTTGCTTGTTAATGTTTTTTAGGTTGTTGTGTTATGAGAGATAAAGTGTATTGTTTTTGCTAGAGTTGATTTGAGGCATTAATGAAGTGTTTTGGTAGTTTTAGTGCATTTTGAATTTGAAATGAACTGCCGTGTAAAGTTGAAAGATGGTTAGGAGAACTGTGTGAAGAGTTTTGAAAAAATAACTTAGAATTGAGAAATGTGTCCTAGCGATTGTAACAAATGTCTCAGTGGTTCCCCTTCTAGGGAACTCGAGCTGCGTCCTCTAGTGAACACTATGGGGTGTCTGAAGCACGAGTCAAACAGCTTCACTCTAATTGGCCCACGTAGCCTGTGACATCACAGATGGGCGCCCGGAAGTATACATCAATTGCATTTCAATGTTAAAGAGGGGTACAGCGGTACGCGCACATCATCATGTTCGGTTTTCAACACGCGCTGTTGTATTATGTTATTATGTTATGCTACATCATTAGGAAACTCTATTCATAATAAACTCTATGGCTGTGTGGCAGGTCTGGCTGTAATAAACGGCATTCTCTCACCATTTCTTGGACTTGAGTTTGGGAGGAGGGTTTCGTGGAATGAGGAACAGCGCTCTCATGGGATGCATGTCACACAAGGCTGCAGAGAAATACAGGAATCACACACAAACACTGGATCATATGTAACTTTTATAGAGTGTTTCTGCGTATGTAAACTCACGTGGCGCTCCCTCGGCCATCTCTAAAGCGGTGATTCCCAGAGACCACACGTCGCTCTGAAACATGCGTTATCACAGTCACTGATGGAAACATGTTCACTCACTGATGTAGAGTAGTCTACTCACCCTGTAGTCATATGTGGAGTCAGGGTTTTCATCGCACGCGATCACCTCCGGCGCCATCCAGTACGGCGTCCCGATGAACGTGTTTCTTCTGCCAATCGTTCGGTCTAACTGAGCGCTGACGCCAAAATCCACTGGAAAAACACATACATCAACAGTGTCTCCTGCCATATATATACCAGCATATGATACAGGGCGATTCTTCTGTACATGCATATTGCTCTGTGCTTTAAAAAAAACATGTATTTTAGTGGATTCTCATTTTTGTGTAATTATAAAATCCATCAACAACAGATGAATTATAAAATATTTAAAGCTGCAGTCTGTAAGTTTTGCCTCTTTGTCGCCATCTCTGTTTGAAACCTGCAATTGCAGCTATTTGTGGAATTATCTTCATTACGTGGGTTGTGCACCGGCGCGGATGAATCTCATGTTTTGAGGTGAATGTGTGGATCCTGTACTTAGCGATCAGATTCTAGTCTACGTCTTGGAATATATGACCCAAATAAGCATTTTCACCAGATATCATCTGAACAATAAGTAACAAGTCTGCCTCGTTTGTTCTGACCAACTGAGGAAAAAAGCATTACAATAAATCACGCTACAATGGTGATTAAATCTAACGATCGGTTAGCTCATATCACATCAAACAAGATGCACATTTAAAACTGGAATATAATTGAATTTCAGTCACATGTGTTTCATAAACACTTAATCCTTTCTTGATTACAATCCTCCATCACATTTTTTTGATAAGTTGATATTGCGCTGCTGTGAGAAAAGGCTATAAACACCGCCACCTGCAGATCCTCACATGCGATATAGTCTATTAGCCGGGAAAACTTCTTTATGATTACAGCCGGGCATAATTTTACGCCTTTTAACCCAAAAAAAGGTTCGAACTGTATCTTTAAAAATTTATGGAAACTCTTTGTTTTTTTTTTTATCTATTCAAAATATTAACAAAATGATATAGCAACAATGATACTTAAATAACCTGCTATGTACACAATAATTATAATGTATCTTATGCTTAATTTTTAAGTAAGTGTAAAGTAGTAAAAACTAACTCATATAAAGTGGGTCCTATTTTTATTTTTAAATCGATTGTGCAACATCTTTCATATAAGAAATAAAAAACTGGCATAAAGAAAAATGAAAAGTACCATAGCAAAATAAAATAAGAAGCAATAAGAAAAAAGTAACCTAAAGCAACTAACCATAGCATGTTTGAAGGGTGCGCTTGCAGTGCTTCTCAGTGAAACACGCTCATGATCATATCTAGTATTTCTCAGATGCTGGTGATGGATGGAGGTCTTACCCAGTTTGATCTCAGCGTTCTCCGTCAGCAGCACGTTTTGTCCTTTAATATCTCGATGAATCACGTGATGTGAGTGCAGGTGTAACAGACCCTGAGAGAACAGCAGCAGACCACAGTTTACACACACAAACACTGGACAGAAATAAATAAATAAACAGCTGCATTTCATTACTTTTGCGCTTTTGATACTTTTTAATGATGTGCCTGCCCTCATCAACTCAACAGTGAAATCAATGCCTATTTTAGCTGCTAAATTAAACATTATTAAACAGTGTTTTTTGCAACATATTATCAACATATTCCACAATTCTGTTGATTCATCTTAACTTCTGGATCCAGAATATCCCTTCAATTTCTAATGATTGACAGTGAATAGAGCCTTTCTAAAAGTAATGTCATCTATTATCATTAGGGTTATAAAATCAGTGAAAGAACAAGCTCTATATTTCTGTTACACCAGATGAAATTCCACAATTTTCAGCATGGATTAAATGCATTTAATGAACTGCTGAAAACAGCTTACACTCAGCACTGTCATTTAGGATGGATTTCAAAAGACTACAAATCAACAAAGGCCAGTAAGGGTGCTTCACTGATCACTCTAGTCCATTTCATTATGAAGAGTACAAACAAATTTCAAAGCCACAGAGCAAAGCCATATAGTGCTTTCGGTTTGAGTTTGTTTGAGTGTGCCAAAAGCATAATGGCCCCAAAACAAATGTATTTTAAAAAACTACACTTTGTGCGGAACCTATGTTTAATAATCACCCCCCCCCCCCCCCCCACCCCCCCCCCTTCATGTGACGAAGATAACATCGAGACAGTTTTGCTATCGCGATATTGATCATATGGTTACATCCCTCTCACTGAATGAACACACGAGTTATTTCCACACACTAGGTAAGGTGTATACAGTTTTACTCACTCTCAGCACTTCTCTGCAGATGTAGGCGATCCAGTCCTCCTTCAGACAGCTGCCTTTGGTCTTCTTCAGCAGGTCTGTGACCGAGCCGGCGCCGCAGAACTCCATCACCAGCTGACACACAGAGACAGACGCACATTAACCACACCGACGTATCATGCCCATGTCCTGCTTTCTTTGCTCATTCACCTCTTTCTGCTTTTCCTGCATGTTGTGAACAGGAATGATCATAACATTACTACTGTATTTCATAAATACAGGGTTCACATTTTCCATTTCTGACGTTATTTTCCATTTTAGCACTATTAAGCTTTATATTTGGTATTATGGTCATCTGTAAATATTTGTATTTTTTCAGGGTTTTTTACATTGTTTTTCGCTAAGTGACTTTTGCATGCACACAAGAAACTTGTTTGTGCCCTTTGAGAAACTATTCACATAAGCATGGGAATTTTTTGCATGCTTACGCATTAACATATTTCTGGTTTTATATAACCTATTTCCTTTGTGCATCACTGCCATCTTACTATGAATCAAATGAGAGCATGGACGCACATGAATTAATAGAGATCAACTTGCTCAAAATGTGGCTTTTCTTATGGGAATACCTCTAATATCAAGGCCTAATGTCCAATTTAGCTCATCCTCTGCAGCAGCAGAAAAACCATGGCACGAAATGGGCTGATGGCATAATACAGCTGTGTGCATTATACTTTGCCAAGTTCACGGGTCTATAAAAAAGACTGGAATTGTAAACAAAGTGTTCAAAATGTGGCTTTTGTTAGGGCAGTGTGTCATATTTCAAGGGGGGGGGGGGGTGGGGCATTAGGTCTCTTAATGCATAGCCAAGAAACCACACCATTAAATGTTAGTACAACACATGGCTCAGTGTGCACTGTCCGATATGTTAACTTTAATGGATATTCGCCCACACATAATAGTC
This sequence comes from Sinocyclocheilus anophthalmus, assembly GCA_018155175.1. Lineage (NCBI taxonomy): Eukaryota > Metazoa > Chordata > Actinopteri > Cypriniformes > Cyprinidae > Sinocyclocheilus > Sinocyclocheilus anophthalmus. The sequence goes on from JADLZN010004611.1 coordinate 12,167, forward strand.
TGTATATTTTTTTATTTTTGCAAAGCGTCCTCGAGGCCATGTCATACGGTGCTAAGAATATCGTGAGAACAAACCCAAAATGCAAAACATTTTGCATAATTAAAAAGTGCACCTTGAATTCATTCAGTTGTGTTTGACAGTCACTAAAGACACTGCTTATTTATTAGAATACAAGATCAAAAACAATGATAACAGCAACTATTTTATTTTGTGGCAGGGCCAGTAGGAAAAAATCCTTAGCTTTGATCCCCGAAATCCCACATTTCTGCCACAACACCATGCTTTCAGTTAGTGTTACTACAGTAAATCCATGGTAAAGTTGGTGATTTGCGGATCATTGTGGCACGATGTTTGAGCATCAGTGTTGTTGAGAATGTCAGCGTTGGTCGTTAAACTGGTTTAACTCACAGAGACATCTGGGTTTGTGACAGAACTCACATGCAATAACAGAGCACACACAATGTGATCATTGTGTGATTGATCATCAGGCTGGTCTTGTTGTGTTTCTCTCTCTCTCTCACTCACCCACAGCTGGTCATCCTGACCCGCAGGACTCTTCTTCACAAAAGCACCGTAGTACGTGGCTATGTTCCTGTGATGGGAGTGAGTCTTCAGCATGTTAATCTCCAGCTTGATTTCATCCTCCTCGTCCTGCAGAAGACACGTGTGTGAGATGCCACAGCACAGTTAAAGCAGATCAGTGAGCAGTGGTGCAAACTCATTTTCAGGGAGCGTTGCTAAAGGCAGGACAACGTGTTGCTTAAAAGCTGCTAAATGACGTTGTGATGTCCCCGCGCGAAATGCAAGACTGCACAGACTACACAATCAGATCACTCGAATCTCAGCAAAAATATGATTGTGAATGTGATTTGAAGTGTTCATTTAGATTTGTTAGTAAAACTAAAAAAATAAATATATTTATGTTTACATACAGCATTGAATTATGGAACATTTCTGAACAATTACATGTCGTGTGTTTTCTGGTGAACTAGTGAAACTACTCATTCTGAACAATTATATTTGTAAGCAGTGTATTGGTAGTTAATTAGTTTTAGTTTATTATTGTAGTTTTGTTATGATTAGTTTGAAAGTTTTAGATTAATAAGTAGTTGGAATTTTTGCCCCCCCCCCTACAACTTTCCACGCCCAACACCGGTCTGTTCAATGGAAACCTCAATGTACTGCGTTAATTTGAGATTTGTAACAGTTTTTGCACTTGAACTTAAAATTGCGCACTGCATTTTAGGTTTTCAGGTTACAACTTAACAGATAATGTCCTGATAGAAAATTACCGTGTACCTTTTCCATTTTTATAGATATTTTTTAACTGATCAACAGTGCGGTTCCACACTTTTATGTTATTATTATTATTATTATTGAACAACGGCAAATAGCAGGTTTAATCCAAGTGAGATGTGTACTGCGAGACTCCTTTGAATGTCCTCTTCTTAGTGTAATTTAGAGGAACATAGGTTTTTATAATTTTGACTCACAAGTTGCTGAAAAGTTGCCAAGTAAATTTAAAAAATAGCTACATTTGGTGCTTTTTGAAGAAACCGTTGAAAAAGTTGGTAAATCTAGCAGCAGCATTGCTAAGTTGGCAGCACTGGAAGTGATGGTCAGGGAAAGGTAATGTGTTATCTCTCACGACAGACCCTGCCGAGGCTCTCCGAACACCTTCAGCACACTCTGAGACTACATTGTTTGGCCCCTGATACCCCCACACCCCTGGTGCGTACTAATTTCTAGGATTATGACCACAGGCCACCACCACACCCCTCCCCTCGACCTCAAGATGACATCAACTCGTACACTCTTTATCTGATCTAGTTTCTTCTTGTATGGTGGCATGGAGGCATTAATATCCAGTGGACCAATATCACAAATGATTACGCATAATTAATCAAAGGATGCAGAAATCGTGATTCCAGACGCACTGACTGATAGAGAAGAGTGTTATTATGCAGCAGTGTTAAGAGTGTGATGTGAGTGATGTTCAGATGAAGCTCATACCTCTGTCACGTCCATGACCTTGATGGCTGCCAGCTGTCCTGTTTTCACATGTCGACCCTGTCTCACACACACACACACACACACACACACACGTGTGACGATCGTGAATGCATATACATATGAACACATGAACACATGAACTTCAGAGCAGCATCTCATCTGAGAAACCCATCAGCAGACACAGAAACTCACAACTAGACATGCGGTCATTGATTTTTATTTTTTTTTTTTTTTTTTTTTTTTTTTTTTTTTTTTTTTTTTTTTTTTTTTTTTTTTTTTTTTTTTTCGGGATTGATATATAGATCTATCGCACAACAGAACGCAGATCTACAAGTAATAATGATGTTAAAACTAGTTCAAAAACATGTTTTTTAAAGGAATATCAAAAGCCTTTTCTGTCCATGTTTGACAGGGAGCCTCTGTTGTGCATCACTTTGTTTACCAAAAGAATGAAAGGAATCGTTCACGTTTCATTTGACTACTACATCTTGAAAGATTGATTCAATTGTTAAAATGGCATGCATTCATTCGATTACCAACATTTTTGATAATAAAATTACAATTACAAATCAAAAAACACAGAATCCAGAAAACAACACAGGATTTCTGAATAAAAGAAAATAAAATAAAACATGTCTTAGGGCACTAACTATTATTGCCAAAACTTTAATACATTTTTAAATTGTTAACATTTTGACAGTTTAGTTGAAGTTGAAGTAAACTATTAGAATGGAATACAGAAATATTTAAGCGGAACATGAAGCAGATTTAGGGCCCTAGATTAGCTTGTGTTCTTTGGGAAAACAGAGATTTTGTTTTATGTTTTTAAAGAATTCTCTTCATGCTCCACCAGGCCTGCATTTATTTGATCCAAAACACAACAGAAGCAGTAATATTGTGAAATATTAATACAATTTAATATTTTAAAATGTAGTTAATGCCTGTGATTTCAAAGCGTAGCTGTATTTTCAGCAACATTATCCAGTCACACCTGATCTTCGACTTGCATTTTTGTCTGGGGGGATATGCCGATTTGCTGCTCAACAAAACAATTTGTATTATGCAATTATATTATGATGTCGAAAACAGCTCAGTAGTATGTTTCAGGTTTCTTTGATGAACAGAAAGTTCAGAAGAACAGCATTTATCTGAAATAGAAATCTTTTGTAACATTATATATGTCTTTAATGTCACTTTTGATCAATTTAGTGCATCCTTGCTGAATAAAAGTGTTAATTTCTATAATTTTTCTATGTGATGCTACTGTGATGCTTCACCACACTGCAGTTTATACTTATATATGCTTCTGTCTGATGAGCTTGAGTGTGTGCAGGACTCAGAAACACAAGCCAAGCGATGCAACTAACGCAGAGACATGAACTCAGACATGAACTCGGTTTGACCATAAATCCTGATCAAATTTCCCTCGGTTAGTATTACCTTTTCATATTTTAATGATCATTAAATCCGTATCCGATTACCGCGATTCAAACAACTGAGGATAAATGAATACAGTCCAGCATACAGCAGGGTTTTACAGGTGCACACAGCAGCAGAGTAGTTTAGTTTTGAGTGAAAAAAGGGCGGAAAAGCTGGGAAGGTTTAAAGAGTGCTGAGGGAATTATACAAATGAATATATGAATGAATTAACTATATGAATGCACCTCTGAAGATTCATTTTGTTTTCATCTTCGCTCCATGTAACAGCTAATAAACTAGTGTTGTTTACGGTAAACCGCTGTAATTCTGCTGCTCCATCAGCGCCACCTGCTGTCACAGAGTGGATTTACAGAGACTCACATTCACATTCAGTCTGTGTGCAGCTTCTGTCTGGACATAAAACAGACCGGATTTACAAGCTCTGCTGTCATTTATGTGGATTCTACACATTTAAACAATTCAGATAAGTTATCTAGAATTATTTATGTAGCAGATAAAATGCATATATTCATTTATTAATCATTTATCATTTTGTCTTAACCCTTTTCTTTATTTAAAGGTTGAAATGTGAGGTTAACAATTTTATGAAACTTTTCCAAAGTTTTATTTAAAAATTCCGCACATGCTATTAGATACACTGTTGTCATTTAAAATCCAGACATCATTGCTAATGTTATTGTTTTAGTGTTTATGCAAAAAAAAAAAAAAAGAAAAATAATTGGTTGGTTGGTTTTAAATATCAAACTTTTTGAACATTTCCAGCACATTTAAACAATACCGTGATAATACTGATAACAGTGATAATTTTGGTCACAATAATCGTGATAAGAAAATTTTCATAAGAGCCGGATTCTGAGAAATGATGTCTTCCTAAAGGAAGAGACAAAGCGTTGCATCATCGGGGTTGTGGGAACGGTTCAGTATACGCCCTTTAACACATGATCTGAACTCAATGCTCACTCAGCTGAATTGATCTGAATGATCACACTAGCTTTTACTGCTCAAACTGAAGCCAGACGTTTCATAACTTTGCAACAATAAGAGTTCTTGCTTTGCATGATCGATAGTGTATAAAGTAGTACAGACAAGCACATGGCTGCCATGAAAATGCAGAAATACAAAAAAGGAGTGAAACTCTTTTTCTTTTCAAATGTAGGTCAACACTAGAATTGTGTGAAAATATGATAATGGGAGCGTGATGAAGTGTGATTCACGAAATTGGTGATTTGCTAGCAAGTAGTGTATTTGTGTAAGTTTTGGTGAGAACGAGCAGTTCTCATCATTATTACAAAACATGGTTCAGATGACTCACACCCTCGACTTTACTAAGAGGACAGCAGCAAAGCGGTGTCTCAATCCCTCTGCTCTGTGTAGAAGTGGTGTCTTGAGTGAAGATAGACACGGGACTGTGCATTAGCAGGGTAAATAGCCTGACAGACGCGCTGCCGTCTATCCTCACAATAATAGACTGATAATCAGCACAAAAGAGAAAATCATGTACTTCTTCCTGCCACTGTGGTCAGTGATTCTGCATTGCTCAAGCACATTATTTCTAAAAGTGCTGAGCCAGCCGACGATTGTTTCCAAAGCAGCTTCACAGAAATAAACAGGAAAAATAACAGAATTAATGATGCAAACTTCATTAATAAAAACAATCCCCATTCTGCTGAAAGCAGCTCTATCAACACCATTAGGACTGGGACGATAAATCGATGCACCGTGGCTCTCTGTGGAATGGATTCTGAGCTTAGATTTTAACAGCAGATGGCGCTCTACTCTAGTTTTTATCCGCACACTCAAATGCTCATGACGCCAGATTAATGTAAACACAGCCCACTGTGAACACCCTTGTAACACGCTTAAACCTTTTCGAACTTTATGAATGATTAATTTAGGTTCAAGTGTGTGCAAGGAACTGGAAGGAGCAAGTGCAGTATGACTTGTTTCTGAAGAATTGCAGCGCACCATTGCTGTTAAAATCTAAGCTCAGAATCCATTCCACAGAGAATCACGATGCATTCGGAAAATCTCAGAATCGATGCAGAATCATTTCTCGATTTGCAATGCATCGATTTATTGTCGCAGCCCTAAACACAATAGTGTCATTATTCAATTCAATTGAGTTTAAGTTTTGTTTTTATCAAATAGTGTCAGTGGCATTAAATGTAATGATGTTACTGAATGTTAAGTGTCTACTGCCACAGCTCCAGCAGGACACTGGTGTGCATGTGTCTGACCAAAGCAGGGTGTCATGAGGGCCCGAGGTCCTGTAATGAGACCTGTGCTCACTTCAAAAACTCCTGGGTTGCTTTTGCTGTATGTTTTGGGTAATTGTCTACTTGTATTATGAAGTACTGTCCAATCAACTTTGCTCCATTTGACTGAACCTGGGCAGAGAGTATATCACTATACACTTCAGAATTCATCCAGCTGCTTCTGCCTTCTGTTACATAACAATAAACACCAGTGACCCAGTGCCACAGAAAGCCATGTACGCTCAGGCATACACTGCTCCATGCTCAAAGATGATGTGTGTGCTCTGATCATGAGCTGTTCCAAGCCTTCTCCAGACTTTTTCTTCCCATCGTTCTGGTGCAGGTTGATCTTAATTTCAGCCGTCCAAAGAATGCTTGCCAGAAGTGCTCTGGTTTTTGGCAAAGTCAAATTCTGGCCTTGTTTGCAGCTTGTGATTGAAGGCATCTGTGTTTGCTCTGGTGAAGCTTCTCGTGATCGTTAGACTTTGAAGAGGCTGTCTGCCTCTGGAGAGTGTTTTCTTGGGATGATGTTTGTGAAGGGTTTTTCTTTACCCTAGAGAGGAAGTTTTTGTTGTTTTTTTGTTCTCCGTCATAGCACTTGTTGTCCTCCCGTGAACGTCCAGGTCTTTTTATGTTTCTGAGCTCACCAGTGTGTTCTTGTTTTCTCAGAATGAACCAAACTGTTGATTTGCCCACTCCTAATGTTCCCGCTATCTCTCTGATGGATCTGTTTTGTCTCTGAAGCTAAACAATGGTCTGTTTCCCGTGGGGGAGAGAAAGAAAGCTTTGACTGCGTGAAGTGGGTTCAGAACAACAGCTTTCGGATGCAAATGTCACACTTAGAATCAACTCCAGGCCTTTTACCTGCTTAATTGATGTAGAGATAACGAAGGAATAGCCCACATCTGTCCACGAAACAGCTTTTGAGTCAACTGTCCAATTACTTATGGTCCCTTGAAAAGGGGGGAGTTACATATTAAAGAGCATAATTAAAGCTCAGAGTGTGCACTTTAAGCCTGTATTCATTATTTAACTGTAACTTGAATATGTTTTGGTCAACAGCTAAAATAATAACAATTGTGCCTGAATTTATTCATTGTGTGATGCATTTATCCATCAAATGCATTTCCATCTCCCATTATTAGCATTAACCCTTTTTCGCACAAGTCAAAAACCACCTCAAGTGAGCGTAAAAACTTTTTTGCGACTTAAGAGGTTTTTGTTTTAAATTTGGTGCTTCCATCACTCGTTTCTGATGCGATACTTCAATATGCGCATAAAAACAGGGTGATGGAAACATAGCTTTTGATGCCACTGACTGACCCTCACGTTCCCCAGATCTGAAATCAATGGAGATCCTCTGGGACGTTACGTATCGGAGCATCTGAAGCACCACAGACTGCCCAGGAGCTCACTGATGATCCAGGTCTGGCAGGAGATCCTCCAAGACATGCATCATCTCACCAGGAGCATGCATAGATGTTTACAGTCATGTGGAGGCCAAAAACACTACTGCCTCAGTTTTTGCTTTGATTTTTGTGTGATTTTAAATCTGGCCTTCAGTAGGTTGATGACTTTGGTTTGCATTGACCATTTTCACATCATCTTGTTCTCAATGAAATACACAATGTATATAAGTAAAGATATTTCATTCATTGAGATTCATTGATTTAAGTGTTCGCTTAATTTTTTTTAGCAGTGTTATATGAGGCTTTCCACTTAAAGAGACTGTTCATTCAAAAACGTCATGGTTAATTCACGCTCACATTGTTTCAAACCTGTATGACCTTCTTTCTTCTGCTGAACACAAAAGATATTTTGAAGAATTAATCCATTTTGGTGACCACTGATGTCTATTGTATGGACAAAAAAAATCTTCTTTTATATCAAGCAGAAGAAAGTAAGTCCTACAGGTATGGAGAAGCATTAATAATGCCTGAATCAACATTTTTGGGTGAACTATGGCTTTAAGACGCTGATGATCAGACTGCACTCGTTCTTCATGCTGTAATGCGTTTCGCTGGAAATGGGTCAGCACAGGACGACTGAAAGCCAACCATGATGCTATTGACTGGATGAGCGCGTGTTTATAAATCACGGCTCAGACACACACACTTCAGCAAACATCAAGAGAGGGAACGGCCTCTTTAACACGCGTTTACATGAGCGCACAATGACATCATCCCCCCAAACGCCATGCTTTCAAGAGGAGCTCCAAGAAGAGCGCTCTGGAGCGAGGACATGCAGCTCAACAGCCTGTCTCCTCATCATGAGTGCTGTTTCCCGGGGCTCATCATGCACAGTGGAAGAGCGAATGAGTTGTGAATCTGGCAGGTTTCAGATGGTATTTCTGTCGGAGGGGATTTCCTCGTGTTCTCCAGGATGCCTGCGAAGCGCCACATTGTAGCAAACGACTGGGACATAAACAGGAAGTGCTGTCTAAAAACAGTGACAAGGGGATTATACTTCAGACAAAGCAGTTCTCTGAAAAATCCTTTGAAAGATTGTTGAAAAGCTGTGGAAATTGATGCACATTAGATCTCAGAAGCAAAGGACTGTTTTATTGTGTTTTACCAGTGACTGAATTGACTGAAGGAAGAAATAAAAACAGTGTGTTGTCATCCTAAAACCAGAAGATGGTTCATTTTTTTTGACTAAATGCTGCCTGCAGTGGATATACATATTGAGGTGGATTTCAAAAACAAATGGATGGTGCTGAAGCAAATTTGAAAGGGGTCATGGCATGGATTTTTAATGATTTTAATATGTTCCTTGAGGTTTACTTATAATGTTAATAAAGTTTTATACACAAAAAATAAATAAATATGTGGAAAAAATTATTATTTTCAACCCATATTCCCTGTCTTTAGGGGCGTGTCTTTTAAGGCTCGTCAGTAATCAGCGCTGTTGTAATTGGCTAACATCACAGCATAGGAAACAGTGCTTTGACAACATGATCAAAATAAAAAGGTCATTTCCAGACGAAGCATTATGAAATCATTTACTTACGGTTTGTGATGCAGCTGCAGTCAGATCTACTGCTTCATCTTTCAACAAATGATTCTTTGTGACTCTCCATAACATTGTGCCTCGTTTACAAAACAAAATCCTCAGACACGATCCAGGATGCCATTAAAAATAAACTATCAACTTGTTTCTTACGCTGGGATCCTTCTGATATCTGTACAAAGACGCAAATGCGTCAAAGCGAACTTTCGGTCACACTTTATATTAAGAGGCCTTAACTACTATGTACTTACATCAAAAAATAAGTACAATGTACTTATTGTGGTCATATTGTATTGCAAAACACATTTGTGCTCTGATGCTGGATCTGGGTAAGGACAGGTTTGGTGGTTCTCCCCCCCCCTTGGGTAGGTTAAGGGTGGGTTAAGGTGTAAGGGATGTCATCATTGTAATTATAAATGTAATTACAGAAATGAATATACCTGCAGGGATTTTTACATTAAGCTCAGGTAACACACATGTATGCCACATAAGTGCCATCCTGTATCAACTGTTCATTTAAATGTAAGTATAGGGGTGCTCGGATGATCGGCTCCGAATCACTTCGGTCCGATAATCGCTTTGGGATGATGGATCAGCGGTCTTTAAAAAGGCACGATCTCAAAAAACTGATCTAAGCTGACGCCGTCTGCCGTGAAGTTTTGACACGCAAATACAGCGGCCGGCCACCGTCATTAAGCTCCATGTCAGGTGTGGGTAATATAATTATAATGCTGAAGGTGAGGTATTTCTTCATTAAATAATTTATAAAGTAATTTGAAAACCTTGTGGGAGACGTAATTTCACAAACAGCGTGAGTGAATCACCGCGCTCTCTCTCTCTCAAAATACGCAAATTGCTTCAAATCACCACATCGCGTAGGCACTATAAGCGAGATGCACAGTCGAGGCTGTGCGCATAGTCAACAAAGTTATACACGTGCATTACTTTGTTATTCTTGCCAGTGTTTAACCATCAGCGCCAGCGCGCTCTCCTGGAGACTGAGCGTTCATGCACACTCGCAGCGCACACACATAATGTCAGGTTCACACATACTCCGTTTGCAGTTTATATGTGGTGCGTATTTTTTCCGCGCACATGTTAACGGGTTAATAAAGCGTGCACACTGTGCACGGTTGCGGTCCGGCAGTGCGTTCAGGAGCGTTGCGTCTGCAGCAGTGCAGAGATAATTTCCACACCGAGTCTATTGCCGCTGCAAGCGCTGAATTAAAGTAACAAAGCATTTTTTGCAGTAAACATGAACATGGATTGACACGAAAATTTAGTAATTACACCATAAATGCATATTATTAAAGTCTACTGTGTTTTACAGTCAACACATATGGCTTTTTGGCAAGGTTTAAAGGAAAAGAGCACTTGTAGATAAACAAGGCAATAATAGATGGCACTCGTGGAGGTGGGAAAACAAAGATCTTTATGAGCCACAGGATTGATTGTAAAAAATTTCAATGCAAAAAGGAAAGGCAGTAGAGCTGACTATTTCTGTCAATGGGAAGTTGTGATAACATAAGAAAAGTGTTTAAATGTTTTGCCACTTGCTTGAAAAACTTAATGTATAAATCTAAAGTAAATGCAAAAGTAAAAAACATTGAATAATGTGTTGCTTATATTTATTGTGTTTAAACACACCTGTGATAAGATTGTATTACTGTACTGTGTAAAAAAAGAATGCTGAAAAAGCATTTTCAGTGACAATGTTTGGATTTGAAATCAAACTAATGGATAAATGTTGTGTTTGTGGTAAACAGCCACGGATGCTTCTCCTCTCACAAGAGTCACCTAATGCCCGGTTCGATTTTGCCACGGTTTGCTTGACGTAGGGTGTCGTGGGGATTCGTAAACGACACGGACGCAAGATTCCATCGTTTCAGCTCGTGTAGTGTGTCATAGTGGACGACAACCGATTCCGGGTCTGCCCCCCCCCCCCCGGATGCTGTCACGACAGAAAGACTAGCATGTTTAATATTTTTTCCGTCGTTCACGACGAGTTCTGTCACATTGGTGACGTTGACCAATAGCAGCACAGAAGCTCTTTCATACACAGGTTTCAAACATGGCAAAAAGACAGAGAGATGATGGTGCTGCTAGGTGGAATTATGAGACTGAGGAAAGGTTCGTGGAGCTGTGGCAGCAGTACTCCTGCCTGTATGATGTGTCATCGAGGGACTACCACGACAGAACAAAGAAAGTAAAATGCTGGCGAACTATAGCGGAAGCGCTTCAGCAATGTTTACACTCTTGTTCTCGGAAGTCAGACGCTAGATCCGCCTTCGCGATGACATCACACGCGTCGCTAAAGACGGCACGCGATGAATGGTCAGGAAGCAACGTGTAGTCTGACATGTTTCTTGTCCACGACACGACAAGATTTTAGGAGTCAAAATCGTGTAATCAGTGACTATCAGCCACTATAAGCCACCACGCCCCCCACTTATTGGCGCTGTTATTTAGAGCTTTTCCGTAAATTCCATGCATTACCATTTGAGATTGAAATGTAAAGTCTGAATTTGGTTTACCAATCAAATGCATTTATTCTATATTTGAATTTTTGAACGAACTGTGCGTACATCTATCAGGTGATCGCTGCGCCTGATGTCCACATTCACCTCCACTCTTCACTTCGTTCTGGAGTAATCTGGAAATGGTCGCGCAAAGAACAACATTCAACAAGTAAAAATGTCAGCAATTCTAAAAGAGAGAGGGGCTCAAAAAATGAAAAACTTCAAATACAAACAACATAAAAAACATGAGAGCTATCAGGTTATTTTACTAAAGCTGATGATGGAGTGGAAGTGTCTGGAACAGCAAGTGAACCGGGCACATGGAGCAGATAAAAACAGTGTCATCGTCCACACAGATTTTAGGTTAGTTTGGTGGTTAACTGGATTTATATTGTTTTTGTGTTTGAACAAACTATATTCATTTAAGGGTTGGGAGATAATCCGGTAGAAATATATCAGTCATTGATTGAAGCGCGTCATGATGCAGTCTAAGTTTATAATTTCAAGGCGTTTTAAGCAGGTTTTAAAACAAATCTTTTATACTGTCCATGGACATTACGCTGTGGGGCAGAATTCATTCTGGTAAATGCGTGCATTAAAACGGTTTCTACCTGATACACCTGCTCGTATTACTGACTAAACTTTCGCTCCTTGTGCTTAAACGGTCAAATACACATAGCTATGTGTCAAAATACCCGTCTTTGCGAGTATCTTCATAAACACAGTTATTTGTGTCTTAAATGAATGTTGATAGTTAAAGATAAAGCATTTGTTAGGCTATATGAGATCCTTAGCCTATATGATGAGATCTCCCTGTTGAAAAAACCAGCATATGCTGGTTAGGTATGTTTTGATGTGGGATGGTTTATGGTGGTCCTTTGCCAGCACATGACCAGCAAAAACCAGCAAAAGGACCATCTTAAACCAGCAAAGGACCAGCGTAAACCAGCAAAGGACCATCTTAAACCAGCAAAGGACCAGCTTAAACCAGCAAAGGACCAGCATAAACCAGCAAAGGACCAGCAAAAAACAGCAAAAGGACCAGCAAAAACCAGCAAAAGGACCATCTTAAACCAGAAAAGGACCATCTTAAACCAGCAAAAGACCAGCAATTAAGCCAGCAAATGACCAGCATAAACCAGCAAAAGCAAAAGGACCAGCAAAGGACCAGCTGAAACCAGCAAAGGACCATCTTAAACCAACAAAGTACCAGCATAAACCAGCAAAGAACCAGAAAAAACCAGCAAAAGACCAGCAAAAAACAGCAAAAGGACCAGCATAAACCAGCAAAGGACCAGCAAAGGACCAGCATAAACAGCATTGCTGTAGTATGTTTAGTGGGATGCGGGTTTATGCTGGTCTTTGCAGCACAAACCAGCAAAAGGGACCAGCATAAACCAGCAAAGAACCAACAAAAACCAGCAAAGGACCAGCAAAAACCAGCAAAGGACAGCTTAAACCAGCAAAGGACAGCATAAACCAGCAAAGGACAGCATAAACCAGCAAAGGACAGCATAAACCAGCAAAGGACAGCATAAACCAGCAAAGGACAGCATAAACCAGCAAAGGACAGCATAAACCAGCAAAGGACCAGCAAAAACCAGCAAAGGACAGCTTAAACCAGCAAAGGACCAGCATAAAACAGCAAAGGACCAGCATAAACCAGCAAAGACCAGCATAAACCAGCAAAGGACCAACAAAAACCAGCAAAGGACCAGCTTAAACCAGCAAGGACCAGCATAAACCAAGCAAGGAACCAGCTTAAACCAGCAAAGGACCAGCAAAGGACCAGCTAAAACCAGAAAAGGACCAGCAAAAACAAGCAAAGGACCAGCAAAAACCAGCAAAAAGACCAGCATAAACCAGAAATAGGACCAGCTTAAACCAGCAAAAGGACCAGTTTAAACCAGCAGAAGGACCAGCTTAAACCAGCAGAAGGACCAGTTTAAACCAGCAGAAGGACCAGCTTAAACCAGCAGAAGGACCAGCATAAACCAGCAAAGGACCAGCATAAACCAGCAACAGGACCAGCTTAAACCAGCACAGGACCAGCAAAGGACCAGCACAGGACCAGAACAAACCAGCAAAGGACCAGCTTAAACCAGCAAAAGACCAGCTTAAACCAGCAAAGGACCAGTATAAACCAGCAAAAGGAACAGCTTAAACCAGCAAAGGACCAGTATAAACCACCAAAGGACTAGCATAAACCAGCATCCCAGCGTCAAAAAACATACCTAACCAGATAGCAGTTTTTTTCACAGGGTTTTGCGGACTGTTTACTTGTCTTCAGTTAGCTTATTTTTACTTAGGCTAGTATTATTTTTGTGATTTTGAAATTGGCAACAAAAATAATGAAATTTCAGTGCATCAAGAATTTTTATATGGTATAAAAATCCTATTTAAAGCTATATATATATAGGGTTATAACGGGGCTAAGGCGCCCGGCGGTAAAAGGCGCCTTTGATATTATTTATCTAAACCACTAGACGGCACAAAAACGTGGCGTAGCACTTTCCAAAACGTCAGTTTTTCAAGATGCACATGTATATTTGTCAGATCTTAGACCTGATCCCACGCAGCAGGCAGTGCAAAGTTGATTCTGTGCTTGGTCTAATATTTTATGTTTTTAAAAATGTTGTAGATTTAAGTAGCAAATGAGAATCACTAAAATTAATGCATATATTGTGAGACACAATGAGTTTCAGTTTTATTTTAGATAATTAAAGCAACAGTTTTTAAATACGAAAGAATATGTAAAAGTATGGTAATTTGGGGGTAAACGCGCCCTGCTGTTGGGGCTAAAGTTGCCTACAGTAATTAACATGATAATTATAGATGGCTGACATTTGTTGACATGGTTAGATTCAGATGGTAAATATTATATATTATGTTGGGTGTCCATATTAGAGATATTCACCATGTTTAGAATGAAACCATCATATTTTAAAACATGATATTAATCATATCATATATTAAAATATATTTTTTTGTTACTTCTGTAAATATATATTCAATTATTAATGGATCTCCTTCAATACTTTCAGAATCTTTAAAATGATTTTGTTTCTGTATTTCAAAATATATTTTTATATTAACATATTTTAATGACAGCATATTTATTGGGGAAAAAAATAATACTTTTATTTTTCAAAATAAGCAGAAAATAGTATAAACTTTGCTAAAGTGATTGTTTTGAACAGGTATTAACTAGACTATTTAAAAAAAACATTTGAGCGGAAGTAGTTGTATAAATATCGGTAACCTCTCTTGCCACTCATACAATTTATACGATTTTTCTTTTAAACAAAATAACAACATGGAAAGGTTTTTCACACAAATCTGTTGTCTCCATTACCGTCATACGACGTATATATTTTTCCTGTAATTATACATTTTAGGCGCAGTGAATGGCACATTTTTTCTTAAGGTGGGCTTAGCGTTGTACCGATACTGTATATATCATTATTGTGATGGGGGGCCCTGTTGTAAGTCATAGCCCCGGGGCCCAGTGCGGTCTAAATGCGGCCCTGGTTATAATAGACCTGCATGTTGTTTAAATAGCAGCGGGTTTTGAAGCAACACTAATGTCTACGGCGGAGACAGTTCCACAAAAACAAAACATGTTATATAGGTGATGCTTATTGAAAATACAGCGGTTACCCCTGTGCACAGAATAAAAAAACACCACTTTTAGGCTTAATACAGTGGTAGGATGGAAAGAAAATGCCATCAAAGACTTGCGTGAAGACGGTTTGTTCTTCTTTGAATCATTTGCACGAATCATATGAATGGAGTATCTCAATGTAAGAACGATGAATTTCACCCAGAGGTGACAAGTGTGCATGTATGATGTCACAACAGAGAAGAAACATCACTCGCAATTTCCATTTCATGTGGATTGTAGAGACGCAGTAGCAGTGAAAGTGCACTGCGCTAGAGGTGTGGAAGTGTTGCCTCATACGCGAAAATACATGATGAAACAAGTGAATGCAGAACTATAGCTGTGCAATTGCCACTGATAATCAGAATGGATATTTCTTCACTTAATGCTCCAAACCTGTATGAACTTCTTTTAACTTTTACAAATATCTTTCATAAAAGAAGACCTTTTGAAGGACATGGATAACCAAACCAATGAGGACAATAGAAGCAATCAAAACAACAAAAGAGCAACAATATGTAAGTCAATATGTGACCCTGAAACACAAAAGCAGTGTTGAGTCGCTGGGGTATATTTGTAGCAATAGCCAACAGTACATTGTATGGGTCAAAATTATTATTTTTTATGCCAAAATCATTAGGATATTAAGTAAGATCATGTTCCATGAAGATATTCTGTACATTTCCTTCCGTAAATATATCAAAACTTAATGTTTGATTAGTAATATGCATTGCTAAGAACTTCATTTGAACAACTTTAAAGATGATTTTCTCAATATTTAGATTTTTTTGCACCTCAGATTCCAGATTTCAAATAGTTGTATCTTGGCCAAATATTTTCCTAACAAACCATACATCAATGGAAGATTATTTATTCAGCTTTCAGATCATGTATAAATCTCAATTTAAAAACTGACCCTCATGATGGTTTTGTGCTCCAGGGTCACATGTTTTTTTTTTTCAATGGAAGTGAATGGAGACCAACATTCAAAATATCTTCTTTTGTACTTCACAGAGGAAAGAAACTCATACAGGTTTTGAACAACAGAGGACAGTAAATGATGAAAGAATTTTTCATCCGGGCTGAACTATCCCTGTAATACATGGGTTTGATCTGTATATACGAGAGACCATATGTTATGCATGCACTAGCATTTATTATAACAACATGGATACAACTATGTGTGTTATATGGTACTAAAATATGATGCAGTATCACACAATCACAATATAAAAGCCTGAAATAGAAACCCTAAGTCTGTCCTAATCTGTGTGGGTTCCACCCTACACTTTGTGCTGCTTTTACTGCATGCTTTAGAAGAAAGAGGAGAAGAAATGGTTGCACAAGACGATCCACAGCGGGACGGTTGCAGATCCACCCTGACCTGAATCAAACACACGTGTGTGTCACACATCTCGCAGGATGTCTGGGCTCACGACACACTTCTTTAAAGATCCAATGTTTCTGTGAAGCACGCTCTGACCTTCATGAGGAAGTGAGCTCCACCCAAAGACTGTGTCAAAGACCAAAACCACACTCGTAGGTTTCATTAGCAAGCTATTTATCGCCCCAGAGCTCAGAGCTGAGAGCTGGCAGAGCAGAAGACTGATCCGGACCAGAACCACTGCACTTCTGCACGCTCCCGAGCCACAGAACCATCATGTGACACAAAATCACTGCAATAAAAATACACTCCAAGTTTGAATTCTGAAAAAATAAAAAAACAAGACGAGCAATGATCAGCACAAACCTTGTAAACCTGTCCATATGTCCCATTGCCGACCACCTCGATGAGCTCGAAGATCCCGGCGGGATCCTGAAATCAAGAGAAACACTGAGCTTCAGGGGCCCCTGACACTGGCATCTCACTAGAGACTAATCAAGCTTTGCACATCTCAGGACTGTACATCTGTTCATCATTTCATCTGTTAATAGCACATTTATCAACTTATGTGACGGTTTTCTCTCGACATTTTTATGTATTGCTCTTCTGCACCTGTTTTGTTTCAATTATTTCGCTTTTATTCCTCTATGTGTTATACCTTCTCTTTATTCCACATGAAAAAATATATAGTAATTTACAGTAAAGGTCACTAGTGTTACAAAGTACCAACTACATTAAAGTGTATTATATGTATATATTATAGTATTTCAAACACTTGTTATGAAGGTTACTTAGTATTAAAACTATAGAGAACGAATAAAACTGTAAATAAATATTAGTGGTCGACCATTATACGCCGATATTTTGGCATTTTTAAAATATCGGCATCAGCCGATAAGTTTCCTGTTTTTCTTTGGCCGATGCGTTCGAAGCGGGACTTTTATTTTGACAGCGCTCACATTCTCCCTCTTGTTCGCTGTGGTCCTTAACAGTTCTTTCTAATACGGATAGAAGTCTGTCTAATAATCATATAGAAAGGTTAAACAAAGGAATTAAAAGGTATACAAAAAAGTATTATAACGATTTCTTTTATATTATTTGTAATAGAAAGGCAAACATTATAATATTCTCGTTTGCCGTCAGCATTCAGCAAAAACGCATTTACATCATTTAAACAAATCATTGAATGACTAATGAACATCTAATTTCAAAAACCTTGCAAACTTAGTTTGAAAAAAATATGATTAATGCACACAAACTTCCCAGAATACTGAGTGTCCTGTTGGTTACAGTGTTTACTTCCCTTTTTTTATTATATTATTTATTAAATATTTATTTATTTGTGAAAATACTTTGTCACCTAAAGTATAAGTATGTTTATTTAACAAATTAACTTTTTAATCCATTTTCAAATGATTTCAAAAATTCTTGAATATTAATTAAAATAAATAAAATTAAATCGGACCACCCGGCTTTCCAAAGATACTGGCATCGGCTGACAGAAAAAACCCATATCGGTAGACCCACTATAAATACTGTAGTATAGTATACTTTATTCCCTATTAGGTCTGGACAATATTAATTCAATATCAATAGTATCGCGGATATAATGTTGTGTTCATAATGGTGATAATGATTTTTAAGACACCATTTACGATGCTATTTCGAACACATTACCAAGTGTCCATACATTTGATTTATTGTGGCGTTTGACTTGCGTTTCAAAATCAAAATGCGGCGCGGTATCTCTGTATGTATGTATCTCTGAAGGGACCCGACTGTTTTCAGAATAGTTTAGATGGCATTTTTTTCTGATAAAGTAGCGTTCATGAGCGGCGCTGCTGTGTTTACAGCCGTTACTGGAGAAAACCGCAAGTTCTACCGCTCTCAAAGCACCTCCTGCTGGCAGACAATCAATTTGCATTTTCAATAAGCCCGTCTCCAGCAACATGCTTTTGTTGTAGCTCTATTTTTTTGTTTTCTGAAGCAACTCGGAGCATGTTTCATACTCGATATCCTGGTTAATGCACGTTTCAATCTATAAGAATAATCAGCCTACACTACCAGTCAAAGGATTTTTAAGTTTCTTAAAGAATTATTTCTGCTCACCATATGCTGCAATTTATTTGATCCTAAATTGCACCCAAAAGCAGTAACAATTTGAATATTCTTATCCTATGTAAGAATAACTGCTTTTATTTGAATATTATGTAGTAAACTGTAATGTGATTTCTGTGATTTTCAGCATCAGTCTCCACAAGTCTTCAGTGTCACACGATCTTCAGAAATCATAATAATATGCTGATATGCTGATTATCAATATTTAAAACAGTTGAGTAAATTTTTCAGGATTCTTTGATGAACAAAAAAAAGACAGCATTTATTTGAAAATAAAAATGGTGTCTGTAACCCTTATACATCTGATACATCAGAAGCTCTTTTAAAATGTATATTTTAAGAAATTAATAGTTTTATTCAGCAGGGATGGATTAAATTGATCAAAAGTGATATTTAAGACATTTATAATGTTACAAAGATTTATATTTAAAATAGATGCTGTTCTTTTGAACTTTCTGTTCATCTGTGAATCCTGAAAAAAATTATACTCGGCTGTTTTCAGCATCATAATAATAAATGTGTTTTGAGCAGCGAATCAGAATATTAGAGTGATTTCTGAAGATCATGTGACTGGAGTAATGACGCTAAAAAATGAGCTTTGAAATCACAGGAATAAACTACATTTTAAAATAGACAAAACTACGCTGTTATTAAATAGTCAAATTATTTCAAAATGTTTCTGTTTTTGCTGTATTTTGGATCAAATGAATGCAGGTTTGGTGAGCAGAAGTGACTTCTTTAAAAAAACATAAGCAATCTTACTGTTCAAAAACTTTTGACAGGTATGTTAGCCTATAGTTTGAAGTAAAAAAAAATAATATTAATAAGGATAGTCTGAGATTCATTTGACAGTGATTTCACATTTCTTGCTTGTATGAAGGCTAAATACTAGTAAAAGGTGAACATTAATTTATTTGTGCAGTTTTCTTTCCTAAAATATTATATAGTTTTATAGCAGGAGGTTTCATGGAGGTTGGCAAATACATTTTTTTCATGAGTTTGTAGGTACCGCATCTGTGGGTGGCGTTTCGGGCCGTTGTTCATGAAGCTTTTTTCAGATAGTGTTCATATTGATATCGGAATTGTATCGTATCGACCAAAATGAATAAATATATCGTGATATATATGTTGTCCATATCGTCCAGCCCTAGTCCCTATAGTTGTAGAAAACCCGAAAAGTGTTTATATTACATCACCACAGCAACTACAGAATGACTACAACACATTAATTCAAGTACTTTACTATAAATTACTACAGCACTTTTTCATGCGGGTTATAACCGTGAATGCTATGTACTCTGTGTTCTGCACGCTCTGGAAGAGAATGTCTTGTGTGTGTGTGTATGTGTGTGTGTTTGTGTGTGGGTGGTAGGTGTTGGTGTGTGTGTGTGTGTGTGTGATGTGTGGTGTGTGTGTGGAGAGCGAGTGAGGAGGGTGTGTGTGTGTGGTGGGTGTGTTGAGTGTTGTGTGTGCTGTGTGTGAGCAGACAAGAGAGTAGACAGTGGGTTGTGTGGTGTGAGAGAGAGGGTGGTGTCGGTGTGTGTGTGTGAGAGAGAGTGTGTGTGTGTGTGTGTGTGTGTGTGTGAGTGTGTGTGGAGAGAGTAGAGTGTGTGTGTGTTGGAGAGAGATGTGTGTGTGCCGTGGTGGAGAGAGAGTGTGTGTTCGTGTGTGAGGAGTGAGTGCAGTGCAGTGTGTTGTTGTGTGTGTGGGTGTGTGTGTGTGAGAGAGAGTGTGTGGTGTGTGTATGTGTGTGTGAGAGAGAGTGTGTGTGGGTGTGTGTGTGAGAGATAGTGAGTGTCTGTGTGTGTGAGTGTGTGAGAGAGAGTGACGTGAGGAGTGTGTGTGTGTGTGGTGGAGAGTGTGGTGGGTGTGGAGAGGTGTGTGTGTGTGGGGTGTGTGTGTGTTGTGTGTGTGTGGGTGAGGAGAGAGGGAGAGAGAGGGTGTGTGTGTGTGTGAGAGAGAGTGTGTGTGTGTGTGTGAGGAGAGAGTGGGTGTGTGTGTGGTGAAGAGAGAGAGTGTGTGTGTGTCGTGTGTGAGAGATGAGAGTGTGTGGTGTGTGTGTGGAGAGGAGGAAGTGTGTGGGTGTGTGTGTGGGTTGTGTGTGTGTTGTGTGTGTGTGAGAGACGGTGTGTGTGTGTGTGTGTGTGTTTTTTTGTGTGTGTGTGTGTGAGAGAGAGTGGTGTGTGTGTGTGAGATGAGAGAGTGTGTGTGGGTGTGTGTGTGTATGAACTCGAGGAGTGTGTGTGTGTGTGTGAGAGGAGATTGGAGTCTGTGTGATTGCCTTGTGTGGGAGGAGAGACGGTGTGTGTGTTGTGATGAGTGAGCGTTGTGTGTGTTGGTGAGTGAGAGTGTGTGTGTGTGGCGAGGGAGAGATGGAATCTAGTGATGGGAGGTGTGTGTGGTGTGATGGTGTGTGTGTGTGAGAGAGAGAGAGTCTGTGTGTGTGTGTGGAGAAGAGAGATGTGTGCTTGTGTGTGGGGAGAGACTGAGAGTGTTTGTGGTGGGACCTGGTGGGCGGAGAGGGGAGGAGTGACAGTGTGTGTGTGTGGTGTGAGAGAGTGGTGCTGCTGTGTGTGTGTGAGAGAGTGTGGTGGGTGTGTGTGAGGTGAGTGACTGTGAGTGTGTGGTGTTGGTGGGTGTGAGAGGGTGTGTAGTGTGGGGGAGTGTGGGTGGGTGTCTGAGAATGAGAGTGTTGTGTGAGATGACGAGTAGGTGGTGTGTGTGTATGTGTGTTGATGAGAGCAGTGTGTGTGAGAGAGGTGTGTGTAGTGTGTTGGTCTTTTTGTGTGAGAGGAGGTGTGGAATGTGTGATGTGTCCTGGTGAGAGAGGGGTGGTGTAGGGTGTGTTGGTAGATCAGTGGTTTGTGTGTGTGTGGGTGTGGTGTGCTGAGTGTGTGATGTGTGGTGAGAGAGACGTGGGTGTGTGTGTGTGTGGTGAAGAGGCGGTGTTGTGTTTGTGTGTGAGAGAAGGAGTGATGAGTGTGTGTGTGTGGGTGCAGACGATATGTGTGTGAGATAGGAGAGTGTGTGTGTGTGTGAGAGAGGAAGTGACTTGTGTTGTGTCGTGAGAGAGAGTGGCTGGGTGATGGCGTGTGATGAGAGTGAGTGAGTGAGTGTGTGCTGTGCTGTCTAGTGATGTGTGTGCAGACGTTGTGAGATAGAGAGTGCTGTGTGTGTGGTGGAGAGAGTGTGTGATGTGTGTGGATGACGACGAGAGACGTGTGGTCGTGGTGCCTCGTCCGTGATAGAGAGAGTGAGGTGAGTGAGGTTGCGTGTGTTGTGTAGTGAGGAAGAGTGGTTTATACTAGAGTGTGTGTGTGTATGTGATGTATGTGTTGTGTGTGTATGTGTTGTGTGTGTGTGTGTGTGTGTGTGTATGAGCAGAGAGTGGGTGTGTGTGGGTGAGAGAGAGTGAGAGAGAGTGTGTGTGTGTGTGTGAGAGAGAGTGTGTGTGGTGTGTGTGAGAGAGAGAGTGTGTGAATGTGTGTGGATGGAGAGAGAGTGTGTGTGTGCTGTGATGTGTGATGAGAGTGATCGTGAGGAGTGTGGGTGTCGCTGTGTGTGTGTGTTGCTGTGCTGTGAGAGAGGAGTGTGTGTGTGGTGTGAGAGAGAGTGTGTGTGTGTGAAAGAGAGAGACAGTGTGTGTGAGAGAGAGAGAGAGAGCGTGTGTGTGTGTGTGTCTTGGTGCGAGAGAGTGGTGTGTGTGTGGGAGAGAGGAGTAGATGTGTGTGGGTGTGACGAGAGAGTGTGTGGTGTGGAGAGAGAGTGGTGATGTGTGTGATTTCATTTTTTGGAGAGAGTGTGTGGGTGTGTGTGAGAGACGGTTGACAGTGAGTGAGGTGTGAGCCTGTTGTGTTGTGTGTGTGTGTGTGGTTAGGAGAGTGATGTGGTGTGTGTGCCACTGTGAGATATAGAGTGTGTGGTGTGAAATGTGGTATGAATGTGTGAGAGAGAGCAGACATATGTGTGTGTAGTGTGTGGGTGTTGGAGCAGTGTGAGTGAGTGTGTGTTTGTGTGTGTGAGAGAGTGAATGTGTGTGTGTGTGTGTAAGTGTGTAAGAGTGTGTGTGTGTGTGTGAGAGAGTGTGTGGTGTGTGATGCGTGATGTGAGAAGTCGGATGAACGTGATGGAGTGTGTGGGTGTGTGTGTGAGGTGTTAGTGTGGTATGTGAGGGTGTGTTTTCGTGTGGAGAGAGAGTGTTATGTGTAGAGAGAGAGGAGTGTGTGATGTTGTGATGTGTGTAGAGAGTGTGTGTGGAGAGAGATGTGGGTGTGTGTGTGTGTGAAGAGAGACGTGTGTGTGTGTAGGTGGGTTGAGAAGTGATGCGTTGTGTTGTGTAGCTGCCTGTGAGAGATGTGTGTGTGTGTGTGTGTGTGTGTGTGTTTGAGAGATGAGAGAGTGGTGTGTGTGTGTGGTGTGTGAGAGGAGAGATGTGTGTGTGTCGTTTGTGTGTGAGGAGAGTTGAGTGAGGAGGTGCGTGTGTGTGGTGTGAGAGTGTGTGTGTGTGTGTGTGTGTGTGTGTGAGCGGTGTGTTGTGTGAGATGGAGAGTGTGTGTGAGGAGAGTGGTTGTGAGAGTGGAGTTTTTGTGTGTGTGGGTGTGTGTGGGTGTGCGAGTGTGTGTGTGTGAGAGAGCGGTGGTGTGTGTGTGAAGAGGAGTGTGGTTGTGTGTGTGTGGTGTTGTGTGTGTGTGTGTGTGTGAGAGAGATGTGTGTGTGGAGCATGGTGTGGTTGATGTGTGTGGTAACCTGTGTGTGAGCTGTGTGTGTGGTGTGGGTGTGTGTGAGAGAGAGTGCCTGTGTGTGTGTGTGTGTGTGGTGTGGAGGACGGAGAGTGTGTAGTGTGCTGTTGTGTGTGTGTTTTTTGAAGGGATGAGCAGTGGGTGTGTGAGTGTGCTGTGTGAACACGCTTGATTCGGATCGGGGGTTTCTAGACATTGCGCCTGCGTCAGATCATAACCTTATCACGACTGAGACCCCGACACGACAGCAGAGTGTGGCGAATACGTCAGCCTGGAATCACATGTCAGAGTGAAGCCGATACTGAAATTCAAGTGTGGTACGGAAGCAGAATGACATGAAACTTTGATGCCCAAGCCTCGAACCCCCGCCAACACACACACACCACCACAGCTCCACACACATCGACAACTGACAGTGCTGTCAAATCAACCGGACATACACCGGCTGCACTCACCCGTAAACAGGCGAGCTCGATGTTACTCAGACTTGCTGTAGGGAAGTCTCTCGCCATTTTAATGAGCTCGTCTGCCGATATCAGAGTTTGAGGAACAGTATGTCGCCCATCTGCAGCTCCTCGACAGCGCATCTAACCCTACTATAGCGAAGGCTCGGCTCGTGGAGCATGAGCACATAACGGAGCTCTCGCCCCGCACTGAACTGCGCGCAGACCTTGCTGTGAGTGGGCGTTACACAGCTGGCGGATTAGCCAATCACGTCACAGCGCACTCTCGGCTGCGTAATATTAATGAGATCATGTCGCGGACACTCCCGGAATGTTACAAAGCGACCTCACGGTCTGTTTAATATTCATGAGCTCCTCCTTCGCTTTAGTAGCACAAACCCGGAAAACGAGTAAAGAGTGAAAAGAGCAAAACAACTTAGCTCTGTGTAATAGTTTGCTTTAGCCTCAAACCTGGCCTGTGTGTTAATAGTCATTAAAGATTTTTATTGGAAACGTTCTGCCACCTTTATGTCAGTTTCATCTCATTAATACAGCATGGATTTATAAAGGCATCTCTCACAGTCAGTTACTCATTTATTTATTTATTTTGTTGGTCTGATAACAGCTGTTATTTTTGCAAGGTATATTACAAATACTAAAACCAGAAACCTGTGAATCAGACAAGCTGCTTGGTTTGAGAGTATAATAACAGCACTCTTGCACACATGACTGGATCTGAAGAGTATACAAAATCAAATCTCCCATTTTAGTGACCTTTCATCCTAAAGGGCAGCATTGCATACAAATTCAATAAAATGCTAATAGATATCAGTATTGATCAGAAGTGTCTGATCATTAGCAGCACTGAAATGCTTCATCTGTAGTGCCAGATACACCATATAAACCTGATGTATCTATCCATAGTGTATGCAAAACAATGAGCTGTATCAAACATGTAAATACCTCCTGGACTAGCTACAAACCACATCAATGTGCTTATTAGATTTGAATAGGAATTATTTGCATAAATAACATATTCTGTAAAGCTCAGAGCTGATGTGTCTTTACATTATTGTGCTGTAACAACCGAAGTCATAATGTCAAATCAACCAGATGCGGTGCTTGATGGAATAACTGTACATAGCAGAATTACCTCAATATTCAAGTGAGAAAACAATATCAGTAGCGCTTCATCTGTCTGAACAAAGTATGAAAACACTATAAAGGCTGGAAGAAAGCGAGATAAACCAGTATGGGCCAGTTTTACTAAACAGGACAATTAGCCAGAGAGCGCAGTTCCAAAAACAGCGCCGATGCGGATTTACTAACAATGTAGTCGCAAATAAAGAATAAACCAATAAAAAAGCCACAGTACGTTTGAAAAGAACCGGAGGCCAAAAATTAAAGGGTTGCAAGAAGTTTTCCCTGCTGAAAAATAACACCATCACAAAATTCGTAATGGTTTTACTGGTTATAATGGGCCTTGTGTTGGATTTAATGGAAGCTGTAATGGTCCCAGTGGGACTCTACTGGTAATTGGTCGCCTTCTACTGGTGGCTTGTTAAAACCACTAAATCCTAATGGAATATGTCCCAAAAGACACTACAGAAAACCATTGTTTAATGGTTTTAATGGTTAAAAGTTGATGGTTTGTAATGGTATTTGTAATGGAAGCCATTAGAATTTTCTGTGATGGTTTCTATTGTTTTTCAGCAGGGTGTAGTCCGAGTTAGCGGACTCCTAGTTGAGGGTCTTTTATCTCCTGAAGCAAATTAAAAATAGCATGGCTTGGCAAACGATTATAACGCAAACGTTAGTAAATCTCGTTGCGTGATTCATTTGAATACTCACCTCCCATACATTTTGCGTCTGAAAGGGAAACTCCTACAAATGCATATTCAATAAGTTCAGGCGCAAAAATAACTGTCCACGCCTTTCCAGCGCTATTTCGTCACTGCGCGTCTTTAGTAAGTCCTGACAGTACTGTTTTAACACCAAAAGACTGTTTGCGCTGGCGCTAACTGTTAGTAAAACTGGCCTCAAGTATTTTTAATCTAAAGAACAAGATACAAAAACCTTCCATTTTTGCAGATAAAAAGGAAGGAAGGATGAGATCGATGTTTGGTGGAGCCGCTCTACCAGATGTCACTGGAAAGCTCTGGTCTGGACAGCGGCACGAACTGGCTGCTCAAGTGAATGTCTTTCTTGGGTTTGCCGATGTCGTTGTGCGCCGGCCGTCCATTCAGCAGCGTCATGGGCAGATTGCAGTACAGGTGCTGGCCGCTGAGCGTGGCGATGGCGGAGCTGGGCAGCTCGTACTCATAGCTGCGGCAGAAGTGGTGCATCTGCTGGTGGCCTGGCTCGTTATAGTCCGGTATCTCCACGTGAGCCGGCGCTAGCGACGCCGAGGTGGCAGTCATAGCCACGGTCGACACGGCCTGCAGGTCGCCGAACAGCCCCTGCTCGCCCGAGTCCAGGACTTGTCGGTGGGACACGCTCTCTTTTCTCTTCGCAGGCATCTCATAGCGCACCCGCTTCCAGAACTTGGACTGGAGCTGGCTGCTCTTGGGCCCGTACCACTTGATGAGCGACAGCACTCGGATGGTGTGCTTGAGGTCCTCCAGCTCCTGGTAGTTGATGACGCTGCGCAGGTCCGAGCATTCGATCATGATCACCTTGATTTCGCCCGTCACCAGCATGCTGTGCAGCCGCGGCTCGAACTGGAAGATGCTCCAGCCACGGCGGGCCACGAACTCAGGGGTCAAGACGATGATGAGACGCCTGCTCTGCTCCACGCTGCGTGCCAGGTCCTCGATGTACGCTAGAGACACAGAGAGAGACGGTGACTATGGATGTCACAAAGCAGCAGACACAGATGCTTCAGAAATCATCTGCATTTAGAGCTTTCTGTTGTCCGTGCAAAGCAAAGACAACTAAATGTAGGATGTGCAGTGTTGGGGTAAGGGACTACAAGTAACGCCATTTAAGTAATCAGATTACTTTTTTCCAAGTAAGTAGTAAAGAAACCCATTTATTTTTAATTTACTGACTGACAACTCTCCTGCCTGCATGTTGAGAGAAATCAGGAGTGAGTTCAGAGGCGTTGTGTGCGCTGTGTGAACATGATCTTACTGTAGTTCTAGACTAAATATCAACATGTGTTTACTCCTCTCACTGCACACAAACACATTCAGTGTTCCTCAAAATCAATAAAACTCAGAATATGACGCAAACCTGCAATAATTAAATGTTAAAAAACACAAATATACTTTATGTATTAATAAATTTTTATTTAAACACTGTCTCAATTGCT
Organism: Sinocyclocheilus anophthalmus; assembly: GCA_018155175.1. Lineage (NCBI taxonomy): Eukaryota > Metazoa > Chordata > Actinopteri > Cypriniformes > Cyprinidae > Sinocyclocheilus > Sinocyclocheilus anophthalmus. The sequence goes on from JADLZN010004611.1 coordinate 39,061, forward strand.
ACTGAACTCGGACAGACCAATCAACTGCACTGATAAGCAGAAATTACTTTAGATAAACATTACATTTTTATGATTGAGAAGAAAGTGTTGAACTTTCTCTCTTGCATCTGTCTCATGCAGTCAGGAAATGCAGCAAGCTAAAAACATGAGTTTACTATTGTCATTTTTCATTTTTGACACTATTTTCCTAATTAATGCTGGTCAGTTGCTTTGTCACAATCTGTATTGTTAAAAGAACTATATAAATAAAGGTGACTTGACTTGACTTGACTAAAAGGTTTGTTTGAGCTTTTTGAATTTACATTTCCTTCAGCCTGAGACTGATTCATTTCCCGTTTGGTGGAAAGGCTTTACATTGGCCAGAAATATACATTTGTATATTAAAAAACAAGCACCTCAGATGAGAAAAAGTAATGCAAAAGTAACGTTACACATTACTTTCCATAAAAAGTAAGTAATGCAATTAATTCCTTTTTTTAGGGAGTAGCGCAATATTGTAATGCATTACTTTCTGCAACACTGGGGTGTATTTAGGGGTTCGTCCTGCTCCACTTGTGACACTAAAAAACCTCCAGTTCAACTTTTCTACAAGACCTGGCTTTAGATCTCTCTCTGATGGACAAAGAAACAGGCAAAACAATACCATATGTTATGACTTGTGATAAATGAGGGACCTAAACTATACTGTATCTGGGTGTATTGGTAAACAACCCACAGTAGCAGGAGTCCAGAACATCCTTAGACAGCATTGTGCTAAAAACACCTTACTGCATAGCAATGCTCCATCAAGAACACTCAAGCAACCGCACAGAAACAGACTATCATAACCGCATGGCAACACCTCAGCAGCTGTATCTCACACACCCATCATCCGCCCACAACACTCCAGCCCTGAGCTCATGAGTTCTGCATGCATCACAAGCTGAAGATGGGATTATGGGGCCAATAACATCAATGAATTAATCTATGAATTTATTAATAAAAAAAACAATAATAAAGCAATACATACAATGACTTAAATTCACCTCTTTTGTGATGAGCATGTTTTAAATTACCGATCTGCATTTAAGGGGCCATAAAAGAAGCCTTTCTCTTTTCTCCTGGTGTTGGTGTGGGTTTCCTCCTGTTCAACAGAATCTGTTTCATCTTCATCAGACTGCGCTGAGTAACAACACATCCAACATTCCTGGGGGAGTTTCTGCATCTTACAGAAAGGAGATGACATGCTCCCTACAGAGGCGTTTTTCATGTTTAATATTCCCACACATGCTGAATGTGGGAAAACACCGCACTGCCGCTCAGGGTAAAGGATAGAGGATCCTGGAAGCTGCTAAATAATGCAGAAGGATTCAGTGGTTTACACCAGCTGATCAAACTAAGAATGTTCATATTTCGCACAGCTCTCTGGAATATTTGATTATTATTGGCCACTTCATTCTTCATTAAAGTGTTTACATGCATGTTTATTGTGATTAAAATCTGTATACACCATATAAGATGATTAAGACAATTAGTAGTTTATTTGCATCAACATACTGTACAACGGTTGACATATTGTGTTTACATGCAGTGAAGTTTAATCGCAGTATTGCCTAAACGTCATTATGAGGGTACATATTAACATAGCCATTGATCCACATTACTGTTGTTATATATTTTTCTGTTCAGCTATTTTCTCTCTCTTCAGCAGTTCTCAAGCTTCTGTGGCCATTTTGTCTTGTTGTGTTAAATGTATCTCAACTCTTCATATTGTTTATAGCAATCCTTCATCATCATCTGAGAAGCGCATCGCTCACAGGAAGTGAATGGCACTCTCTCTTCCTGTTTCACATGACTCTCTGTTTGCTGCAGATGTCACACATCCCTGTGCATGTGACTGTGGACTAATCACAAGCTCAGGATCTGCCACAAGTTGACAAAAATGTATACTGCGGGTAGTGGTACTGATCAAACCGAGTTGGATTTGTTTTTTGTTTTGTCAAAGCAAAACCAATACTGGAATCCTGAGTTTGTTCAATTTGTATTTGTGGAGCAGGCCTATCTGTGATTATTTTGCAACATTATCCCTTACACATCTTTCCAGCACTCTAGAATTGATTATATGATGAATGTAGAGTTGCAGGAACCAAGCAGAGCACATACCTAATACTACGCTGGACATGCACCGATCAAACACATTCATGAACTGAGAGAGAGTCGGTTCTTTGATTCAGATTAGAAATACACATCATCAACGCTGAGCACTCAAACATGAGCTGTCTTCTGCTGTGTGTTTTGCTGACTGTAAGTGTGTGAACGTCAGGTGTTGCTCTTACTGCTGCTGGGAATGAGGTCCCGGTGCGGGATGAAGAGTTTATATCCGTAGTGTTTCTCCAGAACGTCCGGTAAGATCTCCAGAGCGAACAGCTCCTCCTCGCTCATCTCACACTCCACCGACTCCAGGTCCACTTTGGTGTAGGACAGGTAGGCGTCATATTCCTTGTTGTCTGTAAGGAACAGATATGTTGTATTGCACAGGTCAATTCATTCAAAAACTTTTTTTACTGTAAGCATTTGTGGTTGTGAATACAGTATTACACAGTACCAAAGAAAAGAAACACATCAAGCATGTGTAGTTGTGTAGATGTGTGTTTATAGACCTGTTCCAAAGCCATGATTGGTTGGTGTTCAGTGAAGCACATGAGGAGTTAGTGTGAGGCACTAATGAATTAGTGTGTCATTCTGACTGGTTGTGTTTGAAAAAGGAAATCAAGATACTTCCTGTTATATTTTTGTGTGTTACATCATGCCTTTCCATCCGTGTGTTTCTGGTTGCGGTTGGCACATCTTCAAAGACGACCAGCATGAGCGTTGTATTCAGTGTTTGGGTTGTGCTCACGCTGAGGCAGCGCTTGTGGATGGTTTGTGCCCCGGTTGCGAGGCCCTTCCCTTCAGCACGTTGCGCTCGCAGCTTCGGTTCTTTGTCAAAAGACCCCGAGTCACCGCGGCTGCTTGCCGCTCTGGTTCTTCGACCTCCGGGTATGAGCACTGTGATGTGCGCCATGGAATAGCATGGGGAAGCGGGATCAGTTTTACCGGAGCAATCCCCGCAAGCTTCCCGTTCTTCCCTTGCTTCGTGTTTACCAGTCAAGTTTCCAGATGAGTTTGAAAGCTCGTCCCTGGGTGGACTCAATCTCTCATTTGGGGCTCACGAACAGGACAAGCTGTCATTCGCAGTATCGGAGGGTGGGCTTGAGCCATCGGAAGTAGATGATTTGGCTGAGCAAGCACCTATGGGCGCTGAGCCTGGAGTAGTCTCCCCCACCCTGCCCCGAGCACTCGTGGCTGGACAATTGGCTTCTGGATGCTAAGCGCGACACTAAGCAGGGCTCGGCCCCAGTGCCTTTCTTCCCGGAAGTGCACGAGGAGCTGACGTAATCGTGGAAGGCCCCTTTTTCGGCCAGAACACGGTACACCGGCTCCTCTGCCCTCACCACCCTTGATGGGGGTCCATCAAGGGGGTCTAAGGGGGGGGGGGGGGGGGGGGGGGGGGGGGGGGGGGGGGAGGTTCCCAGTAGGAGAGAGCGACTGCGGTGCATCTTTGCCCCCAATATGCCGCCACCTGGCAGTGCCACCCGAGACTCCCATCCAGGGCCTGTACGTTCTCTTCGTCCCTGGTGGCGAAGGCTTATTCGGCTTCTGGACAAGCTGTGTCCACCCTGCATGCCATGGCCATCCTGCAGGTCTATCAGGCCAAGGCGTTGAAAGAACTGGACGAGGGTGTTCCCAACCCAGAGGTACTGCAGGAACTGCGCTCGGCGACTGACTATGCCTTCCTTCCTTTCAAGGCGCAGGCTCTGGGGAGGGCGATGTCCACTTTAGTGGTCCAGGAGCACCACCTGTGGCTCAACCTGGCTGAGATGCGGGAAGCCGAGAAAGTACGTTTTCTTGATGCCCCCATTTCACAGATCGGTCTCTTTGGCAAACACATCCTGCCTCAGCGTGGGTCAGGTCCTGCTCCTGCACCCTCGTGTCAGCAGCCCCCATCTGCTCGTCACCGGGAATGGCCCCCTGCGAGGACTGCTGAGGCCCCGCAACAGCTCGGGCCTTCAGTCAAGCCTGACCAACGGCCCACCACTCGCAGGAAGGTGGCACCGCCAGCTCATCATCAGGGCACCAGGAACCCTTCAAAGTGTTCCTGAGATGGGCGACCCAGGGAGGAGGGACCATTTGGCCAGCCTGGATCCACTTCCGGCGGGGGGATGGGAGGTGAATTCGGCTCCACCACAACATTCCTTTGAGACCATTGGCAGGGTATCTGGATGCTTGGTCAAGCCTCTCCAATCCCTCCCGATGGCTCATCAGAACCATTTGGCTCGGCTATGCGATTCAGTTCGCCAGGAGCCCGCCCAAGTTCAGGGGCATTAGGTTTACCTCAGTACGAGGCGAGAATGCCGCTGTTCTTCGGGCAGAGGTTGCAACCCTTGTCGAAAAGGGTGCAATCGAGTCTGTCCCCCTGGCCGAAATGAAGAAGGGATTTTACAGCCCATACTTCATTGTACCCAAGAAGGGTGGATGGGCTCAGACCAATCCTGCATTTGAGGACTCTGAACCGGGCCCTTCACAAGCTTCTGTTCAGAATGTTAACCCTCAAGCACATATTAACATGTGTCAGAGATCAGGATTGGTTTGTGGCAATAGACCTGAAGGGTGTGTACTTTCATGTCGCAATCCTACCAAGGCACAGGCCATTTCTTCGGTTTGCCTTCGAAGGATGGGCATATCAGTACAAGGTTCTTCCCTTCGAGCTGTCCCTGTCTCCTTGGGTCTTTACGAAGATCACTGAGGCTGCCCTTGCCCCTCTCAGGAAAGTGGGCATTCGCATTCTCAATTACTTCGATGACTGGTTGATCCTAGCTCACTCGCGAGAATTCGTTTGCGCACACAGGGACATGGTGCTCGACCCAGCCCGATTGGGACTTTGTGTCAACTGGGAAAAGAGCAAACTCTCCCCTGTGCAGAGTATCTGTTTTCTCGGAGTACAATAGGACTCAGTTACGATGACTGCACGCCTCTCTCAGGATCGTGTCAGAGCTGAAATGCTTGAGGGCTCTCAAGCGGAGAACGGTGGTCCCTCTCAAAAACTTTCAGAGTCTCCTGGGGCATATGGCGTCCTCTGCTGCGGTCATGCCGCTGGGACTGATGCATATGAGACCACTTCAGCACTGGCTTCGTACCTGAGTCCCGAGATGGCCATGGTGCCCCGGCTCACACCGTGTGAACATCACACTGTTGTGTCACCACCGTACCTTCAGTCATTGGGAGGACATCTCTTTTCTATGGGCAGGAGTGCATTGTTGTTAGAACAGATGCTTCCAAGACAGGTTGGGGCGCCGTGTGCAATGGGCGGGCAGCATCAGGGGTCTGGACAGGCCCTTGGCTGCATTGGCATATCAAGTGCCTAGAGCTGTTGACTGTGCTTTTGGCCTTGAGTAGGTTTCAACCATTGATCCAAGGCAAGCACGTGTTGGTCCGGACGGACAACACAGCGACAGTTCAACCACCAGGGTGGTTTTTGTTCCCATCGCATGTCACAACTCGCCGCCATCTCTTACTTTGCCAGCACAAACTCAGGTCTCAGCATGCCATTCATATCCCGGGCGACCTCAATCGTGTAGCGGATCTCCTCTCGTGACAGGTCTCACTCAGAGGCAAGTGGAGGCTTCACCCCCAGATGGTTCAGCTGATTTGGAGTTGGTTCAGCCAGGCACAGGTGGACCTGTTTGCTTTGTTGGAATCGATCCACTGCCAGTTGTGGTACTCCCTGACCGAGGCTCCCCTCGGCACAGACGCACTGGCTCACAGCTGGCCCAGGGGCCTACTCAAGTATGCGTTTCCCCCAGTGAGCATTCTCACACAGATACTGTGCAAGGTCAGGGAGAACGAGGAGCAGATCCTGCTTGTGGTGCCTTATTGGCCCAACAGGACTGGTTCTCAGAGCTCGTGCTCATGGCATCAGTTCCTCCCTGGCAAATTCCCCTGAGGAAGGACCTCCTTTCTCAGGGCAAGGGCACAATTTGGCATCCGCGTCCGGATCTCTGGAACCTTCATGTTTGGTCCCTGGACACGACCAGAAGGAACTTAGAGACCTTTCACCAGTCATGGTGAATACCATTACTCAGGCCAGAGCCCCCTCAATGACCTGAAGTGGCGCATTTTCGTGAAGTGGCGTTTTTCCCAGGGGAAGGACCCTCTGAGATGTGGCATCGGATCTGTGCTCTCCTTCCTCCAAGGAGGTCTGGACAGGCACCTGTCTGCTTCTACACTTAAGGTGTACGTGGCCGCGATTGCGGCTAACCACGACACCGTGGGAGGCAGATCGGTGGGGAGGCACGATCTGGTTATCAGGTTCCTCAAAGGCGCCTGGAGGTTAAACCCTCCGAGGCCACGTCTCATTCCCTCTTGAGATCTCACTGTGGTCTTGCAGGCCTTACAGAGAGATCTGTTTGAGCCCCTTCAGTCAGTTGAGTTCAGTGCCCTCTCCATGAAGACGGCCCTCCTGACTGCCCTCACTTCTGTCAAGAGGGTGGGTGATCCCAAGCCCTCTCCGTTAACAAATCATGCCTGGAGTTCGGGCCAGCAGACTCTCACGTTGTCCTGAGACCTCGGCCTGGATATGTGCCCAAGGTTCCCACCACTCCTTTCAGGGACCAGGTGGTGAACCTGCAAGCACTACCCTCAGGAAGGAGACCCCGACCTGTCTCTGTTGTGCCCAGTGCGAGACCTACGCACATACCTAGATCGCACTTCTGAACAGCTCTTTATCTGCTTCGGAGGACAGCAGAAGTGGACTGCTCTCTCCAAACTGAGGATCTCCCACTGGACTATGGATGCGATCCGAACGGCCTATCAGACCAGAGGCCTACCTTGCCCACTGGGAGTGAGAGTTCACTCTACCAGGGGCATGGCTGCATCATCAGCTCTGGCAAATGGGGCCTCTTTAGCAGATATCTGTAGAACTGCAGGTTGGGCTACACCTAATACATTTGCTAGATTTTATAATCTACGAATGGGACCAGTTTCTTCTAGAGTCCTGTACGTCAGTTCTTTGACTCAGGAGACTGACAGGGGTAGAGCTTGCTACCAGCGTCAACTCCCCCCAGGGTGGTTATGCGCTTATTCAGTCCAGCTCAGGTTCCTTTCATGAACTCTGGAGTACCCTTCTATCACATAAGCACTTTACTTAGCGTAGTTCGACAGAGGAACTTGCTATTAGAACTCATTATGAGGTAGGTTCCCTCGAGTGTCTTGGGTTAGTGCTCCATATGTAGTGGCTCCTCTTGAGGCCCCATGTGATTATTATCCACTGTATTGCCCTGAGGCTCAGTGTTCCACTAGACAGACATTCTGTCAATAGGTTCTGGGTTTTGGTAATCTCCCCTTACGCGGAGTACTTAAGTACTAATATGTACTTTTAAGGTACTTATATGCACCGTTTAGGGGTAGATAAGGTACAAAGGTGTACCTTTTTCAAAGGTACTGCCCCCGTGACAACTTTTGTACTTTTTTTTCTGAGAGTGTAGGTAACTCTTAATGTTATGAAATATGTATTGTACGCATTTTGTAGAGAGAAAAAAACTGCATTAAGGCCTTGTTTAGGCTTTTCTAGCCATCTGTTCAGGACTCCGATCCAACATTTTTCTTGTTTTTTTTGCATGGCTTGCAAAAACAGTTGCATGAACTAGATGTTGCCCCCAAAATATTTGTAATTAGAAACAGAAACTGTTATTGTTCATGTTATTCTTGCGTACCATCATCAGCCTCATCACTGCCGAAGTGTCGTCGGTAGCACAGCATGATCTCCACATTATAGCACTTATAGATGGCTGTGAAGATCCCCAATATCAGCATGATGGCACCCAGACCACCAACCAGCTCCAGCCTGTACACGTCTGCATGAGAAAACAGTTGACTTCTTTATGACTTAATTCATAAGGTCCAAAGGTATACATGTATCTGATCAAAAACACAGTAAAAACAGTAATATTGAAATAGTATTATAATTTAAAAGAACTGTTTTAAAATTCAATTTATTCCTGGCATGCAAACTTGCACTTTCAGTAGTGAGCTGCTTCTTTTTTTGCCTCATATGGTTCCTTTCTTTCTTTCTTGATTCATTTTGGAAACTGTGATACTTTTTTTCAGGATTTTTTTTTTTATGTTTAGCTGCAACATTATAAATGCCTTTAATGTTGCTCTTGCTCTTGCTGCCATTGTGTGTTTGATCAAATAAATTCAGCCTTAGTGATAAAAAAAATATATATATATAATATATAACCAAACTTTTGATTGGTAGTGTCACCCCCCAAACTGTCATAAACAAAATGTCACGTCCAGCACATCTCACCACTAAATCACCAATCATCTGTCTAAAGGATGGATTTATATATATCTGAGATTTGTTGAGTGTTGTGGTTGATTGAGTGAGTGACCATCATTCACAGAGTTTAATGAGCCAAAATGTATCTGCAGCAATATTTACATTACATTTAATCATTTAGCAGATGCTTTTATCCAAAGCGACTTGTACTAATAGAGGACAATAGAAGCAATCAGACCAACTAAAGAGCAACAATACAATATATAAGTGCTGTGATAAGTCCTGGTTAGTCTAACGCAGTACACATAGCAAGGTATTTTTTTTTTAAATAAAAAAAAAATGAGTAGATAAAATAGAAATAAAATAGAGAGTGCTAGTGTTAGAGGGTCAAGTTATTGTTACAATTTTTTTTATAATAATTAAAAAGTAAACAAGAATAGAAATGGAATAGAGAGAGCAAGTGTCAGAGAGTCAAGTCTAGATGAAAGCGATGGTTTTTAGCCGTTTCCTGCAGATGGCTACAGACTCAGCTGTTTGGATATGTGAAACACTTCAGAAAAACCAAAAGAAAGGATGACAATGCCCTTCTTTTAAGTGCACAATGCAAGTGAGTTTATATCAGTGCCTGAAACACTTACTAAGTTATTCGTATGATGTTTGTGAGACAGAGCTGGTTCTGTTTGAGCAGGATAACTGATATGTGCTCAGTGTGAAGCTGTTTTTAATATCTGCTCTTGTATGAGTGAGAGAATCAGAGTTCAGCCGTGTCCATGAGAACACAGAGAAGAGAGATGAAGACAGCACAAGATAATGAAACACATCTCCCTCCGGCTGCTGTGTGTTCATCTGAGCACTTCACCTTTCTTCTGCAGGATGGCGCTCCCGCTGCCTCGGCCGATGTGGTTCTCCACGTTACAGGTGTAGTTGCCCATGTCCGTCTCCTCCACAGCGTCAAAGATCAGCGACAGCGCCACCTCCTTCTCCCCCAGAAACTCCTGCACCACCCTGAACACACACACACATTAGCACACTTTCACGCTATTCGTGCCGTTTCTGCAGAATGACGCAGATATGGAAACTTTCTTCATGCATGGAGCACTACATTTGGCAGTATGAAACAGAGCATGCTGCGCAGATCCTGTTTCCCATCATGCTCTTCTGTTCGCAGCGTGTCTAATGAACCAGAACATCAGCAGCAGTTTGTAACGTCTCATTATTTGACAGCCAAGGGTTGAGATATTCTTACTTGATATTGGTTTGAGAATGCAAAATAAATCAAACACTGATTTACAGTTTTTCTCAACTGCTTACACACAAAAACACAGTTTCTGAAAGCTGACACACAGACAGCAGAAGCACACACCAGATCTGCAGAACCAGACACTAATTCTCAGCCTTTGACTCAGAAAAACACTTTTTGCAAAACACAACACACAATTCTCTGTGTAACACACAAAGATCTAACAGGAATTAATATTATGGCAAAGGTGTTTGCAAATCTTTGCTTTTGAGATGTTTGTGATATTTTGAATGCAGTGCTTCATTTTGCAAATAGATGTTTTTTTTTGTTTTTTTTTTTTTTTTTTTTTTTTTTTTTTTTCTGAGGCTTTTGTGTGTTTAATTCTTGGATTTGTGTGTGAAGTTTTGAAAAAAAGAGGCAACGTTTTGAAAATGTGTGTAAGCGGCTGAAAACGTCAACTGATGTTCATCTAAAGGCTAAACATACAAAAGATCTAAATTACACAAGCAGACATGGCTTTAATGAATATACTGAACAGACACGTTTCCCATTTCAGTCTGAATATATTCAGATTTTATTCAGAAGGTCGTTGAGGATGAATTGCTCTCTTTAGATCTTGCTCATATTTGGATTCACTTTAAAAAATAGAAACGAAGAGGTGAAGCATCCATATAATATTAGTCCTATTAAAATATTCCCAGCATACATATTAATGTTTTATAATCACGGTGAGTCATTCTATGCTCAAACATTCATTTATATAAAATAAAAGCACTGAAAAAGATCAATTCCATCTTTTGAAATGCCATCCTTTCTAAACTTCCTAAAGTTACAATAAAAGCCAGAAACAGTTCTGTTATTCTCCGGTGCTCCCTGTCAGTTGTGACATTAAACCAGGCAATTTTCCTGATGAATTCTTTATTCTTTATACTTTATATGTGACACATGAAGAAAGCTCCACTGTGAATAAAGATCCAGCATGTCTAAGAGTAATAGAAGGGCACTATCCACCTGAAATGAAGGAGTAGTTCATACAGATCAAACAGCCATCAAAGGAAGATGAGCAAGGATAACAGCTGACAGTGACTCAATCAGAGGAATTATGTTACTGATCACTGAAACAACGCTGTATTTGATTACTGATGTTTGGCTGCCACCGCCAGCACACATTCTTTTAATATTTCTGAAAGAAGTGTCTTTAATGCTGCCTTTTATTGTTTCAAAATACTGTACCAACAGAAATATTGTGAAATATTATTATAATTTACTCCCTTACCATCTATTTACACCATTTGATAAATATAAAGTTCAAAAGAAAAGCATCTATTGGAAATTGATTTTTTTGTAACAATGTAAATATCTTTACTGTCACTTTTTAGCAAGGTTTTTATTTATTTTTTTATTTATTATTTTTTTTGATAATGATCATGTCAAATAATTAGCAGACGGTTTTGGCCGTCACAGCAGGTCACGTGTAATGTCAGCTACTCACTGAAATGTATTTTCCAAGAACTGTTTTTCTTCTTTCACCTGTACTCTGTAGAGTAATAACTCAAGATGTGTCCACACTCATTCACAGCTGTCGCACATCACTGCCTTAACAATATACTGTGTGTGTGTGTGTATATATACACAGTATATATAGTGTGTGTGGTGTGTGTTAGAGAGAGAGAGATCAGGAAGGTGATGCTGGCTTAACAACAGTATTTGGAGAATGTACTGTCAGACATGTTGGATGACAGTGTGTGTGTGTGTGTGTGTGTGTTGTGTGTGTGTGTGTACCTGTATTATCACGTTCGTGGGGCCAAATGTCCACACAAGGATAGTAATACCAGTAAATTTGAACCTTGTGGGGACAGGTTTAGTTTTTTCGTTTTTTTAAAACCTAAAAATGTAGAAAGTTTCCTGTGAGGGGTAGGTTTAGGGTAGGGTTGGTGTAGGGCAATAGAATATACAGTCTTTACAGTATAAAAACCATTACACCTATAGAATGTCCCCATAAAATATGTAAACCAGTGTGTGTGTGTGTGTATATTTGTGTGTGTGTGTGTGTGAGAGTGTGTGTGTGTGAGTGTGTGCGTGCGTGTTAATTGTTGTGTGAGAGAGTGTGTGTTGTGTGGTGTTGGCAGTCTTTGTGTAATGCTGTGTGTGTTGAGAGTGGGTGTGTGTGTTGTGTGTTAAATGTGTGTGTGTGTATGTGTTGTTTTGTGTAGTGTGTGTGTGTGTGTGTGTGTGTCTGTGTTTAGCTGATAGGAATATGAGTGTGAGTCAGGCTTGTGCTGCTGGAGCTCTGGTTCTTGCTGAGTTTAATAGCGCGTCACACTAGGATTAGATGCAGAATTACTTCAGACCATCTGTTTGTGTGGTTTTTGGGAGGAAAAAAAAGCTCATTCATAACATAATTTAAAATGAGTAAATTGGAAGTAGTCCAAAGGCTTTTGTTTTTGTCACATAACCATGGACAACCCTGTTACTTTATCATCGGCATGATTTCCCAGCAGTGCAACTTCATTAGACACGAAGTGAGTGCCTACTATATAGTCATCACACGACAGAATATATGGACACTTACACCTACACTTTAATGACATTGCTTTCTTTGCAGCTATAACAGCTTCCACACTTCTGGAGCAGCTTTCCACGTGATTTTGGGGCGTTTCTGTGTGTGTTTTGCACATTCATCCAGTAGATCATTTGTGAGGTCAGACACTGATGTTGGATGAGAAGACCTGGCTCTCAATCTCCGTTCCAGCTCAACCCAAAGATGTTTGATGGGGTTGAGGTCTTCTTCTACAGCAAACTCATCCAACCTTTACGGAGCTTGCTTTATGTCCTCAGTCATGCTGGAAGAGAAAAGGTCCTTCCCCAAACCAATCCCACAAAGGTGGAAGCACAGCATTGTCCAAAATGTCTTGATTTGAAGACATTGTAAGATTTCACTGGAAGCACAGCCCCACACCATTATCCTTCATCCACCAAACTTACATTACTAATGGGTCTGATTGAAACAGATGAATTCAATCATTAAGAGCTGTCTCCCAATACTGTGTCCATATATGATGAATCCATGGTTTGGGTGTTTTTGCCAGCGTGGCGCCCCATGCGCTGTATATTCTGCATGCCCCACGTTTGCACCCATGTGTATATTTACAATAAAAATAATGAATATGATCAAACTGCCTATGATTCCCTGATATTTCCAGGTTTTCACCGACTGTGGGAAACCTTTACTATTACTGTAGTAATGTTCAGTTGTAATGTTTTCCCTGGGTTCCTCAACCTCACACTTTTCTTCATTTGAGGTCATTCACAAGGATGCATCACTCCTGACTTACACACAGCACCATCTAGAGGCTCAGAAAAAAGTTTTAGCTAAGAGTTTTCTCTTCAAACCTATCCACAAAGCTGCCGAGACAAGCTTTTACTAAGGAACAGAGAGAAGTCTTAAGCTCAGAGTAGGAGCGGGGTGGATGATGTCAGCATGCTCATTAACTATGCACTCAGTGATTGGCTGATAGTCTCTGTTAGAGATTTATTCATAGACTCTTTGTTGGCCATATTCAAATAAAGGTTTAAAAATTAAAATGTAAATAAAGATTTTAAAACGCAGGCTAAGTGTCACTAATTAAACAAGTATATGTTCAGCTAAGTGTCAGCCTCTTACACGTGTGCTTCTCAAACAATTAGTGAATATGCATATAAACAGCCTTTTAATGAACAGAGTAGAATAATCATGGCTGATAGTAAGACATGCAAACATAAACCAGCTAAAAGAACAGCTGTTGCTTCTTGCTGAGCTGGTTAATGAAAACAAGGACATAATCAAAGGAAAATCTCCAAAACCAAAAAAGATGCATGGGAAGACATACTGTATGTGTGCAAATAAATGCAGTGTGTTACTAAAATGTTTCTGTTCTGAGGCAGATCGCCAGCAACAGCTATGTTAGGTTAGTTTGTGGCTTGGTTTTAGTGATTTTAGGAGTCCTCTTCACTTCTCCTAACCTTTCACTGATTTAGGAGCTAGTTTTAGTGCTCAAACACTTTGTGAAATACTCCTAGTGCAAACATTTAGGACTGACATGCCCATTATTTTTAAGATTTTCTCCTAAATCAAATGATGAGCTACTTTTAGCCTTAAGATGTTTTGTGAATACGGCCCTGACCAGTAATAGGATTCAAACACATCAAACACTATTGAAATAACAGGACTTCAGACACTCGCAAAACTACTAAACACCTGAATATTTTCAGCAGACAACAAATCACTGACGTCTCTGAGCACAGATATTAGCACCACTATAATATGGCAATGTAACTCAAATCTGCATATTAGAAAAGATATCAAAGATCTGAGTTCCTCAGAAAACAAGGACGGCATGGGGTGGAGAGGGACGTCACTGCCTCGAATTCTGTTCGTTATTTCTAAGAAGGGGAAATATATTTGATGTTCATTTCAACGGCACAAATCAGCACAAATCGAGCACAAACGAATGACACCAGTTTTGTGCGATTTAGACAAACTGGTGGAGAGTGACGTCACAGCTCCCGAAAATAGTTTGGTTATCTAAGGAAGGAAAATAGATACAGCGTTTGTTTTAACGACTCAAACCAGCACAAATGAATGGCATAGTTTTGGTGATTATTTCTTCTTATGGGGTGCCAACTTCACGGATGTTTGGAATTGAGGTTCATCAGACCAGAGCATCTTTAGGTGCTGTTTATGGGGCAAATACAATTGTAGAATTTTTCATGTGTCTTCACTGAGGAGAGGATCGAGTTTGGCCAGATCGGTGGAGTGCTGCAGTGATGTTTGTCCTTCTGTCTGCACATATGATCATGGAGCTCAACTAGAGTGACCATCAGGTTCTTGGTCACCAGTCTAACCAAAGCCCTTCTCCATCAGGAGACCAGCTCTAGGAAGAGTCCCGGTTGGTTCAAACTTCTTCCATTAAGGGTAACAGAGACTACATGCTTCTGTGAACCTTTAATGCTGCAGATTTTTTTCCTGAACTCTTCCCCAGATGTGTGGCTTGACACAAACCTGTTTCTGAGCTCTACAGGCAGTAAATGGTTTTTTTTTACCTACAGGCTTGGTCTTTGCTCTAATATGCATTTTCAGCTTTCCAAATCATACCCATTCAATTGAATTTTGCCACAGGTTAACTTCACTCGAAGTGTAGTAACATCTACAAGCAATATGAATGCTCCTGAGCTAAATTTCAACTGTCCCAGATAAGGGTATGAATACTTACGCAATGGAATCATTTAAGTTTTTTATTTTTAATACATTTGCAAAGATGTTAAAAACCTGTTGTTTGCTTTGTCATTATGGTGTATGGAGTGTAGATTGATGTGGAAAAAAAGTAATTTAAAGGAGTTTGAATACTTTTGCAAGGCAATATATGTGTGTGTGTGTGTGTGTTGTGTGATGTGTGTTGTGAGAGAGATATGTGGTGTGAGATGTGTTTGGTGTGAGATTTGTTGTGTGAGTTGTGGTGGTTTGTGGTGTGTTGTTTATGTGTGTTGTGTGTGTGTGTTTGATTGTTTGTGTGTAGTTGTGGGTGTGTGTGTGTGTGAAGTGTTGTGAAGTAAGGTGTGTGTGTTTGTGTGTGTGTGTGTGATGGTGTTTTGTTGTGTGTGATTGTGTGTGGTGTGTGTGTGTATGATTGAAAAATGTTGTGTTTGATGTGTGTGTGTGTGTGTGATTTTGTGTGTGAGTGAGTGAGTGAGTGAGAAAGTGTGTGTGTGGATTGTGTGTGTGTTTGTGTTTTTGTTTGTGTGTGTGTGTGGGTGTGTTTGTTTGTGTGTGTGTGTGTGTGGTGTGTGTGTGATGTGTGTGTGTGTGTGTGTGTTTTTTTTTTTTTTTTGTGTGTGTGTGTGTGTGTGTGATTGGGAGTGGGTGTGTGGTGTGAATTGTGTGTGTTTGTTTGTTTGTGTGTGTGTGGTGTGTGTGTGCGTGAGTGTGTGTGATTGGGTGAGTGTGTGTGTGTGTGTGTTGTGTGTTTGTGAGTGTGTGTGTGTGTGTGTGTGTGTGTGTGTGTGTGTGTGTGTGTGAGTGTTTGTGTATCTGTGTGTGTGTGTGTTTGTGTGTGTGGGGTGTGTGTGTGTGTGTGTTGTGTGTTGTGTGTTGTGTGTTGTGTGTGTGTTTGTTGTGTGTTGTGTGTTGTGTGTGTGTTTGTTGTGTGTTGTGTGTTGTGTGTGTGTTTGTTGTGTGTTGTGTGTTGTGTGTGTGTTGTGTGTGGGTGTGTGTGTGAGTGTGTGATTTGTGTGTGTGGTGTGTGTGTGTGTGTGTGAGAGTGTGTGTTGTGTGTGTGTGTGTGTGAGAGTGTGTGTGTGGTGTG
>JADLZN010004611.1:60000-107324 GCA_018155175.1 Sinocyclocheilus anophthalmus
ACACACACACTCTCACACACACACCACACCACACACACCCACACACACACACACGCACTCTCTCTCTTTCACACACACACACTCACACTCACACTCACAACACACCCACAGCACACACACTCACACAGCACATCACAGAGGGGCACTCACTCACTCACTCCACACACACACACACACTCTCAAACACGCCCAACACCTCTCACCCCTCACACACACACAGGAGGCACACACCTTCACACACGTCACTCACTCAGGGACTCACGGTCACTCACGTCACTCACACACACCACACGACACACACACACACACACACAACAGGCCACACACACACACTACACACACACTACACACACTCTCGCAGCAACGACACTGCACTCTATGACCTCAGGGACACACATCACCACTTACACCACACACCAGGACAACACACAGCACACACACACCTGCCCACCACTCCACCTACACACTCACACTCACCTCACACGTCTGCACACACTCATACCCTCACACACACACACACAACACTGCACGGGGCACTCACACACACACCACTCACACATCTCCTCAACACACAACCACCCACACACACACTCACACACACAGTCACACACTGACCCAAGGTCACTCACACCACACAACACACCGACACACACACACCTCACACCTCACACTCACACTCCACACACCCACTCGCCACACACACTCTACACACTCTCACACGCTCCACTCCCACACTCACACACACCACACACACTGCCACTCCCCACTCACTCCCACTCACACACACCCACACAGACACACACACACACACACACGAACCACACAGAACACACAACATACACACACATCATAACCACAAGCACTCGACTCACACTACCCCAACCGACACTCACACACACACACACTCACACACCACACACACACACAGCACACACACCCACACACAACACACTACATCACATCTCACACACACAACAATCCCTACAACACTCCACACACACACAACACTCACACTACTGTCACACCCATCCATCACTCACTCATCTCACTCGCAGCAGCACACCCCACTCAGACACTCACACACACACACCACACTCACACTCTCACACACACACACACACACACAGCACACACCCACACACACACCACACCGCACACACACACACTCCCTCACTCGAGTCACAATCACGCTCACTCACAGCTACCAACAGCACTCACGACAGCCCCTCACAACACACACTCACAGCACAGAACAGTAAAGCCACATCACGCTCACCTTACACAGTGACACACTACGACACCTACAACCACACTCACACAATCACACAGCAGCACAACTCACACTCAGCACTCGACCACCACACAACACACACCACACACACTACACACTCACACACAGCAGCGCAACACCGCAACTCACCATCACCTACCAGCACACAAAAACAACAAACTACAAACACAACGGCCACCACAAACCCCACTCGACATCACTCACTCGTCACTCACAAAATCACAGGGCGCAACACTCACACTGCACACTCACGACATACACACATACTCACACATCACACACCGCAGCAGAGCACCTCACTACACATATACACAGTAACACACTCGACACACACGATACAGCACGACAATCCTCAACCTGCACACACAGGCACACACACACGGAAGCACACACACAATCACTCTAAAAATCACACACTGCACAAACCTCACAATCGAACACAAGAAAAACACACAAAGCCCAC
Source organism: Sinocyclocheilus anophthalmus (assembly GCA_018155175.1). Lineage (NCBI taxonomy): Eukaryota > Metazoa > Chordata > Actinopteri > Cypriniformes > Cyprinidae > Sinocyclocheilus > Sinocyclocheilus anophthalmus. The sequence continues at coordinate 61,755 of JADLZN010004611.1, forward strand.
ACCACAGGAACTCAAAACTCACACTCACACACGACCCAACCACACACATACTAACTTCACAACTTCACACTCACGATCAACAACACACTCACTGATGAAGAAAAACAGAGCACACACCATCACTCACTGTACGACTATACACACTCACACTCACTCTACACACACTCACACAATCACACACACACAATCACACACACAATCACACACACACAATCACACACACAATCACACACACACAATCACACACACACACACTCTCTCTACACACATCACATCACAAACCACTCTACAGCCCAGCTCACACAATCAGAGACGCCTCATACAACACTCACACATCACACACACACAGCATCACACACTAAGGCTACAGCACACCACACTACACACATCTGCACATCACTCACAAGCTCACGGAGCGGCACACACGACACATCATCACACACAGCACATCTCACACACACATCACACTGCTCACCACACAATGCAACAACACTACTACACATCACACACGACACCTCCCGAAGTAAAAACAACGCTATCAGCTCACAATCAAAACTTCACAAAGCACAACGACACACACGACAGCGATTTGTAGCACACCTCCGGCACGACGCCACACAACACACTACGTCCGAACAGGCAGCAACACACACTCAGAACGAGTCACATCACGGGTTGAGGACACACCTCACGACTACTGGATACACACGACAGCGCCAGCACAACGCGACGCAGGGGCGACATGACCGCACACATCACTGATTACTTTCAAAAGCACTCACAACTACACATCATCAGAATGACGGACCAAATATGAGATTAAGATACATCACAAAACGTAAAGTGATGTAAAACACACTCCAATATGGATTGCAAGCGACAGGAATACGATTTGGAGCAAACGTGAACTGAACGGTGTGGGGCTAATGAAAAAGGTATCAGAACGGAGGAAGTGCGTTTGATAAGACTCATAACACACTTCGACAAACTCATCTGAAGTCATCTCTGCTACATAAACAAACACTAGAACGGGGCATTATTTAATATACACAACACCCCACAATCAGCGAAAAATCACACACACACTCGATCCTCACAACATCACCACACACACTGCAACAAGCTGTGAAACACATCCACACACAATACTCCCTGGAGAACAACAAAAATCAACACCGATTGAAGCAACTCAACTCACCAAAAAAAAAACACTGGTGCGTACACATCACAATGACATTTCGATTTCTCAGTCTACAGAACAACATAATCACACTTGACCGTGGGCAACACACATGCAATCCACTCATCAGAAGTACATCGCAGACACCCAACACACAGAGACCACACTCTCCTCTCCAACACTCGAACTGGCAGCAGTCACTCACGCTCACGCTCACACTCACAAACACACACACACACCTCACACACACACACAGACACACCACTACCCGCCAACAAACTACACACACACTAGCCACGTCTCACAACACACCCTCACTCACAATGAACAACAAAAGGAGCACCCTCTGTAGTCACACTTACACGACACACGAGCAGACCCACACACAACCACACACATGAGCACGGACCACACACTCATCCCTCAATCACTGCACACTCGCACATCACACCTCATACAACGGTCACTCTCACTACACACCACACGACAATCACTCACAACCCAAAAAGTCACACACAGCACAGACTCACACTCCTCTCGACACACAATGCGAACAACACTATATAAGACACCAACTCAGAAACGGTTGGTTAATTCACACGCATTACCACGACAGAAATCACTCACACGTTTCACACACATAACACCTATACACACAATACTCACATATCCACTAACTCTACTCGATCAAGCGATACAGCACCTGATCACACGTCATCGACGACATCATCACCCACGAAAAAATAATCAACCACACATCTCGAAATCATCATGGGGCGAATCGTCTCACACACTCAAGCAAAGACACACTACCGACACGTACAATGCGACATCATCACGACACATTTAAACACATCAGCACTTCAGCACTAATAATACTGGTTGGTTTGCATCACACTCTACTACACACTCACACTTAGCCCACTTATTATGATCATCAATACACAACCACAGAACAACACACACACTTCCACACTCACACACTTCACACACACACCGACACACACACAACACACACCACCCACTCACGTCCCCACACATCACACCACACACACTCACTCACACAACGACACCTCACACACACACACACACTCACAACACACATACACACACACACAGCACACACACCCACCCACACACACTCTCCAACACACACTCACCTCACACACTCACACACTCACTCTCACAAACTCACTCACTCACTCACTCACTCACAAACAAACAAACACACACACACACACACACACCCACTCACACACACAAACACACACACACTCTCACACACATACACACACACACACACAGAGACACACAAACACAGACACACACACCACACACACACAACACATACACACACTCACTCATCTCACACTCACTCTCACACACCCAACTCACACTCACACACACTCACACACACACTCATCCACACACACACTCACTCACTTTACACATACACATCTCACACACTACCCACAACATTCACAAAATCACATCACAACAAACAACACAACATCACTCACAACCATTACACACACACACACACCCACACACGAAAACACACTCACACACACTCAACATATACACACACTCACAACACTTCATCAATGCTCACACTCCCTCCACTACACACAAAACACACTACCCACATCACACACCCACAAAACAACACCTCACTCACGTCACTCACTTCAAAACTTCACGCACACGCACTCTCACACCCACTCTCACTCTCACACACACACTCAACACTCAACACTCAACACTCACACTCACACTCACACACACACACACACACACCCACACCATCACACTCAACAACAACCTACAACCCGTCACGACATCACACACACACACACCCACACCACACCACCCACGACAACACACTTCACTCACCTCACACTCCACTCAACTCACACACACACCACACTACACTCAACACACACACACTCACTACTCCACACCCTCACACGGCACACTCCGCCTCACACACACTCACACACACACACACTCACACACACACACACACACAACACACACACACACACACACACACACTCACTCTAAATGAAGAGATGTGGACACAGAAACGAGAGTTTACTGCTCTGCATCCTCAGCTCACGCTCCTCTTCTCATTGACCTGCTGCAGGAGTGATTGGGAAACTCTGAACAGCACTGCTTTATTTACTGCACCGATCCTCTGTTCTCACGTATGCTGATTATATGCAAATAATGTGTAAAAACCCTTCAGGGCTTTCAGCAGCATTAGCAGCACAGCAGTGAAGAGCTTCCTCTGCCTGCAATTACAGCTTTTAAGAGAGAGAAAGCGGCAGGAGATGCTAATGAATGACCGCAGTGTTTAGTGCTCAACACTTTATCCACTTCGCTCCAGGAATCAGATCCAGAGCGGCTGAGGCTCACTGTCGACTTCAGCGCTGAAGGAACTGCAGAGGATTTCTCATGCATAAACACATGCTTACAGTAGACATCAGGATCAACTCTGCATTTAATCTAAAGCAGCTGTGTACTGCACATTTTACAATGTTCTCATTCGTTTCAGTCTGAGAGAATCATATCCTCATCTAATGGTCAGAATGATCAAAGTGCTGCTTTAGTTCACTGTTCACTGAAGACGATCAAACAGAAAGCAGAAACTAAACAAAGAACAGCTGAGCACATCTCTTTGAACACATGAAACACGGTATGCAATGTCTCACTTTTCTTAATAATAAGTGAAATGGTTTGTTTGAATGGTGAGTGAGTTTGAAGTGAGTGCATCTGTTTGACATTATTGGTGTCGGACTGATGGCAAACAGGAGGAGTGTTTGAGAATCTTGCTTTAAAATTCATTATTTGTATTGTATTGGTTGAGGGATTTGTCTTTAAAGAATAGTTCATCCAACAATGAACATGTGCTCACTGTGTCACAGCCATCAGCTGGTGTGCCTATGACCGCCACCGGATAGCACTCTTCCCGGACCACTGCCTGTGTTCTTCTGGACTTCAGTTCCCATCACCCTTGCACAGGCTATCATGCTTCACTGCCTTCAGCTGTTTGTCATTTAAGGATTTAGCTCACCCTGATATATACCATGTTCACTCTGTCTTCTGTGTGTTTTTTTGCTGGTGTTGTCTTCTGGATTACCTTGTTCTTGCGCTTTTTTCTTTTGCCCTGTTTCTGGATCTTTGTCTGGATTACTCATTAAAACTGCACTTGGATTTGATGTAGTCCCAGAGTGTTCCGTGATATCCTCAGGTCACCCGAGATCAGGACGAGTCTGTTTCTTCATCAGGTTTGGAGAAATGTAGCATTGCATCAGTGTCTCAGCAATGGATGCTCTGCAGTGAAAGGGTGCCGCCAGAATGAGAGTCCAGTCTTAATGCTGGATTTGTCTCAGTTTTTGTCTTCTCCAGATGTTAACTGATGGACTGGAGTGCTGTGGATTACTTGTGGATTATTGTGATGTTTTTATCAGCTGTTTGGACTCTCATTCTGACGGCACCCATTCACTGCAGAGCATTGCTGAGACACTGATGCAATGCTACATTTCTACAAACCTGATGAAGAAACAAACTCATCTTAATCTCAGATGATGGCCCGAGTGTGAGTGCATTTTCATGTTTGGGTGAAATACTCCTTTAACTCTGTGCACATGCTGGCATGAATGATATTTCAAATCATATCTAGGAGGGACTGTATGTAGAGAGCAGAGCAGAAACAACACTCTAGCGAACAACCAGAACAACCTACACACACACACACACACATTCATGTTATCTAAATGGGGACATTCCATAGGCGATGGAAAATATGGTTACGTAGATGCATGCTCACACACACACACACACACACACGCACACACACGCTCTCACACACACTCACTACTCACTCTCCAACACACACACACACACACACACACACCCACACCTCGCACGCGCACACGCACACACCACACACACACACAAGCTCACACACACGCTCGCATGCGCACACACACACGCACACACACACACAGACTTCGAACACTTTAGCAATGCCCTGACAGCACCAGAAACACTCCAGCATTGTGCCGTCGCGTTCAGCACTTACATTATCCACAGAAAGGCTAACACTTGCTTTGTGTTATTTGGTTTGGTGCAGAAATGGCACAGTTCACCTCCAAACTCTCAGAAGTTGTGAGCATGTGGTCTGGATTAGGGAGTCGGTCAGTCCATCTGCGCTATGAGCACAGGTGATGTGGCTGCTGTGACCCGAGGTGAGCATCACTGTCACGAGCAGGAGGCAGAGCGAGAGAGAAGAGAGACACTGCTCAAAGAACAGGCCTCGACCTACTGGACTGACTTACAACGATCAACATTCACCACGTGACCAGTTTTACCATGCACTTTTCTTTTTCATCTGACTTGGGTAAAATCTCTTGACATGTGGCAGTCGGATCAAACGAGTCCAGATTGGCAGAATGATTCGTTACTCTGTGGTTGATCAGCTGCATTCATTAATCCAGGTCTTCTGTACAGAAACTCATGTCTTCTGTGCTCTGGCTCTGTGAAGCAGATGCTGCCTTACTCCTGTAAATGTCACTAGGACAGAATATGTACAGATAATTTCATTGTGCAACAGACACTTCTGACCGACGCTTTAATTGCACCTCCAGCAAATGGACTTCTCGTGGAGCGCCTGCAGATCTCTAGCGCTAAAAGGAGTTGTCTTGCATGCAGTTCACTTACTGAGAAACAGTTGACATTTCAAGGACTCGATGTCCATTTGCTGTGCTGTCAGCGCGCGGAGTAATGCGTTATAATTTAGCGGGAGCTGACAGACTAAGTATGAGAAAATCTCCAGCTATTTTGCTCCTGACAACAGCCCGAGGTTGGACGAGGAGCGTCACAAACACATCCAGACAGGAGTAAACACTTTGAAAAGAAAGAGGGGGAGTTTGACAGGAACAGAGACGTGTGTGTGTTATATATGCACTGGACTGATTGTGTCAGAGGAGTACAGTAACTAACGCTGCAGAGCTCAAATCAGCGGTTAGTGTTATACTGTGCGCTTACACGGTCCACTTCAGACATTCTTCTAACTAGAAGTAACTTTGCAACTACATGTCAACTAACTCTCAGAGTAGACTGTAACAGTAGCTTAGGTTTAGTAGAATAGGTTGATATTGCAAAGATTCTCATAGTATCTAGTCTGCCTCAGATCTGAGCCAGATTGAGATCTTATAAAGCAGCACAGTGCTGCTGTCTTCTGTCTGGAAAGGCCTGTGCATTGAACTTACAGGCCAGATTTATTCAACAGGGCAAATAAATCATTAGTAAATCCTGACAGTAGTTTTTTACTGCCAAAGGAGGGTTGCGTTGGCACAAGCTGTGAGTAAATCTGACCCATAACGCCTTAAAACACCGTCTAGGTAGACAGCTCACTATGATCTGGAGCTAAAAACTGGTTGAATATTTTGGCATTGTTTATCAGATATAGCTCTTTTACGTGGGAACCGTACACTATTCCAGTGTGTGTCTGCATTTTGTTGTGTTTTGCACAATTGAGGGAAAAAAGGATACTGGATACAACACTGATGTGAATGAGTTCAAGCAGATAGGTTCATTAAACATATACTGAAACTCATTCAAGAGGTATTTATCAGATGAATGCAAATGTAATGTTGGCAATATTTTCTTCGCTTCCAAACGGCTCGGTTTGCTGCTTCTGCTGGCCCTGCAGAGATCTCGCAGCAACATGGAAAATATTCCTCGTTCATGCAATCGTTAAAATTAATCAAATGCATTTTACAGCACCAGAGACCATTTCCACTTGCACGATAATTACATTGCCACATTTGCAGCGTCCTCTCCTAATTGTCCATTTGCTAAGCATTGCTAAACATGTAGGGCAAATAAACCTGCAGCAGCAGCTGGATATTTATGAGAGATGTTTACATGCTGCTGATGGAAGTTTGCTTATAAGCCAAGCATATTCACCCTTTTGTCATATTCTTCCTTTTATATATACAGTATACATAAAGATGAGCTCAAAGCTGCCAGAGACGGACCACATGCTACAAAACCCTCATGTTGATTTCATGCACTCTTTCAGTCGAGGACATGAGCATGTTAGCAGTTTTATTTCTGCCAAGTGCATCACGCGTGACTGCAGCAGAACACTTCTATGAAGGAAAAGGGCATGTGTTTTGTGTGCTTGATGTGGATGTGTGTCTGTGGGACTCACCGAGTTGGACGTCTATGACACTGGCCTGTCTTTCTGACGGGAACAGCACTTTTGGTGGTCTGGTCGTAAGAAGTGCTGCAAAGCAATAAACACACATTAGCAATATTGCACTGAATGAAACATTCATCTCAATAACTCAAAACTGCTTCATCTTTGCTGTCTAGCCATTTAAATTACATTCATACAGATGCTGTTTTCCAAAGACCTTATTTACATTATACGGGTGAAGTTTGTCAGTTTAGGCCTCACTGACCGTCTCTACCTTCTCTAGCGTGAAGCTCTCAGCACGTTCAGTGTGCAGCTAATGCAGCCACTATAGAGTCCATACTCTGCATTTAACATCACCAAGAAACTAAGCAGAGGCAGATGTTTCTTCTTTATTGTGATGTACGTCTGAGTGTAACAATGGTTCAAAAATAAACACATGTGGGCTTGGTTCTGTGCTGTTGTTGATTGGATGTTGAGATGTGGGCGTGGCTCTCAAACATGTATGCAGATGAGTGTGAGTTTGCAGGGGCCGAGCTTAATAACACTAAATGACAGGAGATCACAGAGAGAAGCCTGGTGTTTCACTGGAAGATCCAGTTATGGTGTTTACATTCATATCAGTTATTCACATTAATATCTATAACATCACATGCATTATACATTTTAATTTCATGCCTCTTCAATGTATACAAATAGCAGTTTTAGGAATTAAATTGGTCACAGATTTGCCATTTCTGGCACCTTGCTTTACCGGTTGACCAACAAGACATAAAATAATTCTTTAAGACAAAGTGCACAATCATACACCTGTTAGTTAGTTAGTTTCTTTGTAAACACTGAATACAAACAGATACACGTAACAACACACACACACCACAAATTGATATGTTTCAATTCAGTAAACATATAATCTCTTTGTTTTTGCTAACTATTACAGCATTCCAGCATGTGAGCATCTGTAGAAGTGCATCAAATGACCATCTGCCATTAACTGATGTACTGCATGTGTTTGGTGAGCTGATTTTTAAATACACATGGCCAAGTCTGTGTGTGTGTGTGTGTGTGGTTGTGTGTGTGTGTGTGTGTGTGGTGGTGTGTGTGTGTTAGAGTGTGTGTGTGTTTGTGGGTGTGAGAGTGAGTGTGTGTGTGTGAGTGTGTGTGTGCGTATGTGTGAGTGTAAGTGTGTGTGTGTGAGTGTGTGTGTGAGTGTTAGAGTGTGTGTGTGTTTGTGGAGAGGAGAGAGTGAGAGTGTTTTTGTGTGTGCTTTTGGTTGAGTGTGTGTGTGTGTGTGTGTTTGGTGGGTGTGTGTGTGTGTTTGTGTGGGTGTGTGTGTGTGTGTGTGAGAGTGTGTGTGTGTGTGTGTGTGTGTGTGTGTGTGTGTGGGGGAGAGTGTGTGAGTGTGTGTGTGTTGAGAGAGAGAGGAGAGTGTGGTGTGTGTGTGTGTGTGTGTTGAGTGGAGGTGTTTTGGTGGTGTGGTGTGTGTGTGTGTGTGTGGGGTGTTTGTGTGTGGTGTGAAGAGAGAGAGTGTGTGTGTGTGTGTGTGAGTGTTGTGTGTGTGTGGAAGAGTGTGTGTGTGAGAGGGGTGTGTGGGTGTGTGTGTGTGTGTGTGTGGGTGGAGAGAGTGTGTGATGTGTGTGAGAGAGAGTGTGTGTGTGTGTGTGTGTGTGAGAGAGGAGAGAGTGTGTGTGTGTGGAGGTGTGTGGAGAAGAGAGTGTGTGTGTGTGAGAGAGAGTGTGTGTGAGAGTGTGTGGTGTGGGTGTGTGAGGGTGTGTGTGTGAGTGTGTGTGTGTGAGAGAGTGTGTGTGTGTGTGAGAGAGTGTGGTTATTAGAGTGTGTGTGTGTGTGTGTGTGGTGTTTGTGTGTGGGTGAGTGTGTGTGTGTGTGTGTGTGTGTGTGTGTGAGAAGAGTCTAATGCAGAACGAAACAGAAACACATTACTTTCTTTGAAGATTCCATGAACAAAACTATTCATTGTGTAAGAAAATATGACCCAGATTATATTAAATACAGAATCACTTGTAATGAAGAAAAACATGGTTAGTGTTTAGCTTGCTACTGAGAACATAATCATCAATATCACTGCAAAACACTCACATACAACCATATACTGTCCTAATAGCAAATCTCAGTCTGGTTGAGCTGCTTTGAAACAATGTGTATTGTGAAAAGCCTTTGAGAAATAAAATGAACACAGACATTAACCAAGTGCTTAGTACACTGGAATATGTGCATGATTGTGTTACTGTGCTGGATCTAACCCTGAATCTCTGCTGTATGCTGTCCTCCACTGAGCAAATGGTCAGGACAGACCAGCTCAGATTCTCAAGGAGAGTTTGGCTTCACTGTATAAACACTTATGGTTTTGATATAGTCTTGTGTCTATCTGTCCTCCTTTAGCAGCTGCCATTAGCCTCTTTTGTTCTCTTTTCTCCTGTTCCAGCTATAGGTAAAACTAGTCTAACTGAATGCCTTGGTCTAGATATAAAGCAGCTAACCTGCTATCCTCAGGGGTGACGCCAGATCCGACTGACGGGTAACAGAGCGGAATCTCTCTGGACAGCTCTATGAGTAAAGCAAAGTCATCTGGACTCTATGAGACACTAACAGACAAGCGACAGTACTAAAGAGCAATCTTTCGTTATATTTTCTCAGAGTCAGAATCAATGGCGTGTTCTGTCCGAGGCGTCTGATGTCCTCCTCTCACTTCTGCTGCATGACAAACCACTGACAGAGTCCACCATTCAACCCGATTACATCACAGCATCCCAAAATCCATTTTGTGGCTCTTTAATGACAGATCACTGTATTGCCTCAGTTACAGCGGTTTGTGAACCAATCGTCTTTTCTTATTTACTTAAAGCATGAAATGAACATGAATGAACATCAGAATGTATTTTATTTCAACCGCGGAACACAATATTTTCCAAGCTTAAGTCCACCGACGTTAATCTACTCTCCTGTCTGATTTGTGGTTGGGCTCCTGAGTTTGCGCACATCAATATAGCGGATTTTTTGTTACACTGTACAACAATAATTACTTTTTGCATTATTGTTTAGGGTTGGGGTAGGTGTAGATGTTAATAAAACACAATCTAATAGGTTAAAAAATGTAATTTATTGTTAGTTTGTGGCCGTAGCTGTCGGACAAGATGACGGGTTCGGCGTTATGATTGGTCAGATCACCTGTCAATCAAGCTCTGTGTGAACGGTCAGGTGGTCTCTAAAATAAAGTGTTTCAGTTTTATTAGTCTATTAAAAAGCCTATTACTTAGAGACTTGTGTACTTGCATACTCACTACTTCATCTATTTAATTATTAATTTAATGTTTTTTTAAGAAAAATATGAAAAGGGGGAAATGTAAGAGTCAGGCTGAACTTGTTTGGATTAGTGTACACTAAAAAATACATTATAAAGTGTAATTATCTATAAAGGGAGAAAACAGAGGGAGATTCTGCAGTAACAGCACTCTTTACTCTCACACGTGCAAAACAGATTCGATGTTAATATTCAAATGTTCTATATTCAAAGATTAACGAAATCATTAATTAAATTATAAAATACGCTTTATGGGCTTAATCTCAATTTATTTATCAATGCTTTGCTGCTTCTGTGAGTTGTGTTAGTTTGGTTTTGCTGAACTGAGTGGGGAACTTCTTTTTCTTCTTATAGTTTGTGTTGCACTGAATTTGCATTTCATTCCACTTTCAGTGTGAATAGATCATTCATGTGCAGACGGCATCTCATTGTACTTTCTGTTTAAATAGTTCATACTAAACAAAGAGTGAGAAGGAAGATGGATTCCACTCGAAGCGAAAGCAAACCCAGTATGACGAGGTGTTAGTGTTTGCGCTGGTAATGTGCTGACATGTAATGCTGCTTAGCTACAGGAAAATGCTCATCAGTCGTCCTCAGGCAGAGCTTAAAAGAGAGTTTAAATCTTCGCTTGCAGTTTGAAAAAGAGGGAACAAATCTCCTCTGTACTGAGAGTTGCTCAAACGCTCGAGTGTCAGGCAGCTGATAGCAACTAACTATTGATCTGTGCTTCAGGCCTGCAGAAAGTGCATGGAGGATCTGGAAATGCCGTCACAGCAGTGACAGTGGATCTGTGTCTCTCGTTCTCAAGCGAGCACCAGCTGTCCTCAGGGGCCGGATCCGTCGTGACACCTGACCCAGCGCATCTGGACCCATCACACGAGGACATCGTGCCCCTTCATTTACATTCACACTTTCATCACTTCTGCTTCAGTATAACTCTTCCACTCGGCCCAGCTTTCCATTTCCACGCTTCCCGTGACACAGACACGGTCATGCGAACGCCTACCAGTAGTGAGATGCATTGATTTGTATCACTGTACAAATACACAGCTTTATAAAGCCAACATTAAAGCAACTGGTAATAATAACATACAGGACAGATTTGCTTCCTGTATATTAAGTGGGTGACTTCTCATTATGCAGTGAAAAATGTCGGCATGATCCATTAAACACTTTATGCATAATTTAGTTTTTTACATGGATTTCAGTACAAAAGAGAAGTGTGTGGAAATGAGGCCAATCAAGAGTCACTGCACCGCACTAATCCAGTTAGTCTAGTGTGGAGTTACTGAGGCTGACACGAAACCAAGTTGTCTTCTCTTTAAGTAGCAATAATAATGTAAAAACAAGTTTGTTTGTTTTTTGGTCCTGTGAACTGCATTTAAAAATTTGATTTAGAGTTAATAAATTGATCTGTACCATAATGATCAAATATAGACCTAAAATGTTAATGTAGTGCTAGTTATTTGTCTTGAATTGATTCGTTTTTACATTGATTATGAACAAAAATGCTAGTTGTTGATCAGCTAATAGTGAACTCCCGTATTTAACTGGCTGCTAGTACTTACTAATTAATTGAGATTGTTGTCAGTTAATGATAGTTTCCGGGATGTTACTATCGTGTTACTCATTTGTTCCTGTATAGTTATTCATTAATGATGATAACAAGTGCTGCCCTCAAGACTAAATCTAGACCTCTTTAACAAATCCCTTTCTTGCAGACATGCGGAAATATCTTGCATTAACTGTTGTAGTTCTCATGTATAGGCTATATTTGTATAGGATGCTATTATGTCACACTGTCACACATCTCTGTTAACAAGCGATGTATATGTCACAGGCTAATGAGGGATTTTGTTTCACGAGAAAAGTATGCTGGAAGCCTGCACTTCTGCACACATTATGCAAGTAATGGACAATTACAGATCTAAGGAAATGCTTCAGAGTCAGTAAAATGTCTCAGGTTACAAGTGCAACCACGGTTCCCTGAAAAGGGAACGAGACGCTGCATTGGAAGTAGTGCCGCTATGGGAATGTTTCTGCATAATTGCTTCTTGAAACATTTGAAACCAGTCCAATAGCATGGCGTCATCACGCAACAGATGACATCCTAACCAGGAAGCTCTATAAATAGCACCCAGACCCAACAATGTCAACTTCTTGTTCTCATCTTGTAGGAAGACCACTGACAATAACATAGGTGAAGGCTGTCCAGATGCTTCATATGCAAGAGAGATTGCTCATTCTCTGCTTGGATGCTGGGGCTCCTCATCTCACGGACCCAAAGCACACAAACAACTGATCAGCTTTGTGTCACAGCTCTGTGAATGTAAGCATCTGAATGACCTAACTGGGCACAGTAGATTTAGCTTTTCCTGGTCGGGCCACATTAGTGAGGACCTTAGGAACATACTCCGGACTAGGGTGTAGAAAGACTTCCATGAAACCAGGTGCAAAGTCTAAGCATGATGGGGCAACCGACAGGGCCTAAAGGTCTCCCACTCTCTTAAGAGACGTTACTAAGTTACTAAGATCCTGCAGGAACTCCAGCACTGTACTGTACAATGTTCTCCAACATGAAGTGAAAATACTCCTCGTGGAGGGAGCTCTGGAGTGAAGTATGGGCTCAACAACCTCAGTTGAGAGACTGGAATCTATGAATGGGGCCCCTCAGGGGCCAAACCCTTAGTTTCTGAGGTGACAGCATCCCTGAAGAGGCCAGGAGGAGAAAGTGGGGCATCCAACAAAAAGGACTTGTCCTTTTCCTTAATATTGGACAAGTTTAGCAAGAGACCATCAGGGCTGCCGGAGAACAGCTGATGGCTCTGGCCGTCTCCGTGGTGGCCCAGCACAGCTCTTAAACTGCATCTGGGCCTACTCCCTCGCCCTCATCTAGGTCTCAAAGCTATCGTGTTCAGGCATGCACCAGCTTGACCTGTTGCTCTATAAGCCGAAGCTGTTCTCCATGGCTTGGTGGGTAATGATGGGGCCTCAAGGGACAATGCCGTATCCAGTGTTGTGCAAGTTACTTCCAAACTGTAATACATTATAGATTACTTGTTACTGTTATTTAAAAGCAATTCTTTACCGTACAATATTACTGTCTCAGAATTGTAATGCGTTACATGACTACTGTATTACTTTTGAGTTACTTTCACCAAAATAACTACAGATTCTAAAATGACAAAAATGTACTGCAGAGCATTTAACATCCAGTAGAGAGCGATATGGTGTAGCATAATAACTGTGGGCTATCCAGGCTACTAACAATGTAGCTTATAATGGACCTTTTTCACATTCGCGGGTTTCTCGGCAGCGGAAGTCGTCATAGTTGGGTTAACTTGAAGAGCAGTGAATGGGAGAGTACCACAGATATATTTTTCGCATTCCCATTTGCTCAAATAGTGTTTTTGTGACTTTCAATAAAAGGGGAAAATATTGAGAGAGACTGATAACGGCAGTCAGAAGAGAGAACGATGTCAAATTTAACGTCCCTCCCAGAGACGCTTCATTAGAAACACCCTCGCATTAGTGTTAACTGTTTTTTTGTAATTTGATGCAAAGGTGATATAATACAAATAATAGTGTTATAAATGTACATAAATTTTTTTTAAACTACAAATATGAAAAACTTGAGGATTTACGATGCTGATAACCGTTGATCACAGTCTTGTGAAAGGGTCCATTGGCAAAGTGAAGGCTCAAGACAATGCAAGGAAGGATGACAGCCAGAATCACAAACGATCCAAGTCTGTTAAAAGTACGGTAGAGGTAAAGTGATTATCTGGCAATATCTGTGAATAGCTTGACACATATTCCTATTAGACACAACAGGACTATATGTAAACTCTAAAGCCATGAGAAGATGCGCATACGTCCATCTCGTGCATGTACCGTCTTCTGCCATCTTCAGCCATTAGCCACTTTTCCACTGGCCAGTGCGAGCCGGGGGCGGGGGCGGGGCTAATAGCCTCGGACCTCGAGCACAGAGGCTGAAATCATGCCAGTCATGATAGAATCGTTGGGAGGGGCTAAACAGACAGTGATGTAGAATCGTTGGGAGGGGCTAAACAGACAGTGATGAAGAATCGTTGGGAGGGGCTAAACAGACAGTGATGAAGAATTGATGGGCGGGGCTAAACAGAAAGTGCTAAAGTGGAACTTACAGGATGTTTTTATAGTACACTGACCTCTTATATGTCAAAAGATCAAGGGAATTTAATTTCTCAGTTCATAACCCCTTTAAGACGGAATCAAACAGAAGTGCACCCATATCACTACTTCTGATGCTTTCTGATGCAGAGTTTCCTTGAAGGGAATCTTCTTGATATGTCTTTCTCAGATAATTGCATGTTATGTATATATACAAAAAAAACTGATTATCACCTTGTATTTATGCATGTAATATTCTATTTTTAAAAATGAGTGTTTTTTTCACTTTTCATTCTAATTGATCAGAACAGATAGAATGATAATTTGTTGCAATAATGACACAGATAACAACAAAGACGACGCGTGAAAATGTTGTGGTCAGATTTAAAGGATATCATCATCACTCTTGAATATCTTTCAAAAAATCTTCATCAGAAATGTCAAACTTGTCAAAGTGATACTAAAATTTCTCAGTGGAGTCAACGTTAGGAGAATGACATTTCGCTTTACTGTACGTCTGAGCTGTGACTTTTAAATCTACTCAAGAAAAGCGAGGGTTACTGGCATGACTGTGTAGTCTCCATTTAGGAAAGCATTATAAGCAGACTAAACCGAAGCTCCTACGCAAAGCCCTTACACTGAGTTGTGCTGCAGCAACTGAAAATAGCCCATGAAAAGCTGCTTATGCAATTGTAGATGTGTGGGGCCCTTGAGAGCATCTCCCCACCGCTTCCAAATCCAGCCCAGCCAGATGAACTATGGGTGCTTACTGGAGCATGTGTGGGAAGAACAAATCGCAGAATTGACTGCAATAAGACAGGAAACGCTTGTGGGATCTGGGACCCAATCATGAATCGAAATAAGATGAAAGTACAAAAAAAGTACAAAAGAACTTCTGAAACATGTGAAGCGCCTGAAGAAATCATCCCAGCATCCAGCAGAAGAGGGAAGCACAGGCCGGTCCTGTGAGAAGTCGTAATAAACCGTAAGGCCAGCCGCTCACCCAATGAGCACAGAACATGACAGCGTTCATTAGCATCACTACACACGTGTCCGAAGGGTGACCTACAGTAAGACGTCTCCTGCAGTACCATCACCACAATCTCCTTCTTGTTTGGATACACTTACATTTTGTTCTTGTTATATGTTGCTTTTGAAATATCTTCCCATGTGGCATAACAAATATATTTTACTGGCCAAAACTAGGCTAAATATATGTTGTAAACAGTGAAGATTGATAAAATATACAGTATATTTGAAGTTTAATCTTCATATTTCAAAATAATCTTGGTATTTCAGGTGGAAGAAAATACACTTCCAACCTACAGTTTATATATAGTAATAAATATATATTCCTTTCTTCTGAGATTTCTTTCAAATTGTAACATATTTGATGTATTTTCTTCGAACTGCAATATATGGAGGTTGAATTAAGAGTTTCTGTTTTTAAAATATTTTATTTCAAAAAACACCACAAATAGGCTTCAAATAAATGAAAAGGTAACAATTAGCAAATTATTGTTTTTTGGCCCTTTTATGTATATTTTGAAATCTATAAATATATACATATATGTGTGTTTTACAATACGAAGAAAAGCTTTGGTGCAGAGTTGCAAAAAATGCATGATTTAAAGCAGTTTATTCTGACGAAGCTTGTGTTTGCTAAGCAATAAGTCCCCAGCCAAGCATAGTGTGTAAACCATCTCCCTGTGGACAAATCACTGCATACAATACAAAACAACTGCAGTAATAACCAGCTTAAGAAGTATATTAACCATAACGTGAATGAATATTATTTGCAATCTGTAAAAAGACAAGAAACCTCTCATCAAACATTGATATCACCTGACACTGATTGATATGACAACTTGTATTAATAACCATCATCACGCCGATGACTGCTTCCTTCGGTCCAAACATCCTGAAACTCCAAATAAAGCTCTAGTCACAATATTAGCAAACAGCTCAAACACTGGGATTTGAATTACACAGGTACTATACAGTAGTACATAGGATCTGAAGAAACTGTCAAGTTTTTGTTGCTAAATATGACACACCATATCATATTGATATATAAAAAAAGACTCCAGTAACGCTATCTCTCTTAAATCACTGAATCTCACTATAATAGCAGTTGGCCCAGCAGCAGTCCAGTGCAGTTTTAATGAGTCGTGACTGTGCACATGCACTTTACAATAACCAAAATGCCTGCTTTTCTTTGTGCTGCCAGTTATTGCTCCTCCCGAGCCAGCAATATATCTATGCCTCGCCAGCCGGGCCCGTCAGCAACCCTTCCACATCCTTAACACACACTTACTCTTATCCAGTACCTTTGCATTGAAGGGAAAAATACAAGTCCCACACTCACGGTCAAACAAACATATAATATTTTTGACACACTACATGACTCTGAATTTTTTCACTGGAAACTACAGCAGTGTTTCATGAAATATAATATCACTGGTTTCTGCATGCTGATTGAGGCATTTCACCTCACTCACTCACACACTCACACCACACAGCCTAATGCAATGAAAACGCCCCATATGAAAAAAAATACAAACCCCCCCCACCCAACCCCCCCCAGCCAACACCTACCATTCTCACTAATTTTCCCTAGCTGTTTCAGTTCTCCTGCCTTGTGTTGTTATGTTGACCTAGTTTCCCATTCTTCCATTGATTGTGTCATTCTGTTCACCTGTGTCTAGTTTATTATCTTAATTTTCCTGTGTATTTAAGTTCCTGTCTGTTCAGTTTCTAGTTTGCTGGGTCTCATCGATGTGTACGTGTGTCACCAGCGTCTCTTGTGTGGATATTATCTTTTGTGGATCTATTAAAGACTGTTAAATCATCATCTTTATCTTTGTGATGATGTGACAATTATATAAATATTTTAATAGAATTCAAATCATACAAAAAATTGGCCTGAACATACTGTATATTTGCTAAAATATGTTTCAAAATGTATTTATGTAAATGTATTTTATACCAGTATATTATTGGCCATTTTTTTGAAGAAAAACAAAAAACATAAATTTAGCATATACCTAAAATATATTTGGGGCACATTTGTATTTTTTTTTTTTGTTTTTTTTTTTCTTTCAATTAGGCTGAATAAAAACAGTGGCTATATTTCTGATTGCCCTCATCAGATTTGTAAATGATGCCACACATGCTCAGATGTAGCCGAAGTAATACAGACATTATTCTGAGTTCATTGTCATCACAGCGCTCAAAGAAGTCTCCAAAACAATCGAGCACATGAATCCCAAATTCATAGCACTGAATAACAGGACTCTGGCCACAGAATCAGGTCAAAGAGCCTGGAGGAAGCAGCTCTTCTGGCCGGATAAAACGCTCCAGCACTTCACTTCCAACTCCTCTGGGACCGCAGCACTTTAGCAAAGACAAGCCCAAAGAGCCTTCAAGACTGTGAGGTGAGCCACGGGTCCATTTGAACAGAGCTGGAATCCAAACTAATGGGAATCTCTCTCAGACAGACTCCACTGATGCACCAAGAAGTAAATATGAGTCACTTCTGAGTCCTTTGCACATAAAATGGACCAAAACTTGCTTCAAAATGTGTATGCATTAATGAATGAATGTGAATAGACTGGGGATACACAATATATAACATACGTACAAGCTGTATGAGTCCATGTACTCCAGTGAATACACATCTGAATGCTACAGCAGTGAGACTGGAGACTGTTGAGCAGAGAGCTCAGGCGCTGGTGATTCACAGAAGTGACTGGAATCAATCCTGTGCACTATTAACTGGCCATATGATGTGTAGTCAGCTCTCCTAAAGCTAAAGCTGTGTTTGGAGCAGATAAAAGTGTTCCTTAAACCATCGGTCAACATGTCTACTCATTTGGAAATTTTCTCAAATGCCTGGAACATGGACAACTTCAGATCACATACTGGGAAAGATGTTGTCCTAAATGGGATTTTACAGTTTTTTTTTTAACAGCTTACAGACATTTTCAAAACTTTTTTTTTTTTTCAAAGCTTTACACACAAATCTAAGAATTGCACACAAAATGCAAAAAGCCTCACATCTTTTGCAAAATGAAGCACTGCATTCAAAAATATCACAAACACATATCAAAAGCAAACATTTGCAAACAACTTTGCCATAATATTAATTCCTGTTAGATCTTTGTGTGTTACACAGAGAATTGTGTTGTGTTTTGCAAAAAGTGTTTTTTGAGTCAAAGGCTGAGAATTAGTGTCTGGTTCTGCAGATCTGGTGTGTGCTTCTGCTGTCTGAGTGTCATGCTTTCAGAAACTGTGTTTTTTTGTGTAAGCAGTTGAGAAAAACTGTAATATGAAAGAAAATGAGATTGGAAATCTCTCAAAGATATTACACAGCTTCTGATCTCTCAGCATTCGCGGGAGAATAACAGAGTCCTCATGCAGATGGACTGGATTTGATATGCAGTGATAAGACTGAGATCAGATGAACTCTTTCCATTTCATTACTGGATCATCTGACCATGATCTAACCCTGAGAGAATGATTCCTGACACACGTGAGCACGCACACATCTGCTGCATATGAGTACACCGTCCTACATGTGTTTCTGTGACCATTTCTATTCAACAAGACTGCTTTAAACATAACCACAACCCTATTCTTAGTCGTGATCATGCTGTGATGATCAGTTTCACAGACTGCATTTAGCACTGAAGCTCAAAACACAGTTAAAGCTTCAAAACCAATGAAAGTCCATTCAATTCTGATCTGTTAGTTACGGCCTTCTTCAGTCACTGAAATCCTAACGAATTGCTTCTTCAGGACAACCAAACTGGGTTATCAAAAGAAAAAAAAATCAGTTTCACAGTGAAGTGACATGACAAATAAGAAGAGAGGGAAGCACTGCTCGGACACGTAACTCAGAGTCCTGTAACACTAGAACTGACAGAAAACTGCCTTAAATCAGTGTGATCGGAGAACAAGAGCGCGTCGGGATCACATACAGAAACCTTCAGTTCCCATTCTGTGGAATTCGTGAAGATAACATTGACCCGTCTGACAAATCACACAACCAAGCTGCAATTCTGCATCAAATGCTAAAATGGTGCAAAGCCTAAAGCAGTGTAAAGCCTGGAGGTGAGTATGGATCAGACGTTGCTAAAAGCATTCAGTGTGTCCAGCAGCAAACACAAGTCCGTTCATTTCCCAAAGGCTGAGCGGAGGACTGTAATGACGCCGGTTTTCCATCAGAGGTGTGCAATTACAGCTCCATTAGTGCTACCTGTTGTGTCGAAGGTCATTGAGAGGCATGTCGTTTTAGATTACAGCCAACGCAGCTTGACTTCAGAGCAGAAAACAGCAAACGCCTTCTTTCTAGAGAAGGTCAAAACCAAATCAGGCCGAGGCAAAGGTGGAGATATTTTCCTAGACCTGTAAGCATTTGACTTTACAAGTTAGGGGAGGTACAGATGCTTATGAATCCGTACTGAAGCAGCGAATCGGTTGATTTTATTGCATTTATGGTCAATGAGATTCATAACTTTCCGTTGGCTCGTTAACCTTTTATAAAATAAAATCATTTCATTCGGTTCTGTGTGACGTCTGATGGAAACTCGTTTCAAATGATTACATATACAATAAAACCTTGAAATGTATAACATTTCTGTAATCACTGAACCATTATTTGCAACATTTATCTTCAGTTTCAAACGCTGTGATTGTGAATATAAAATTAAATTGCACCACAAGCACATCCTAAAACGACCATGAAAGAAATGCTCTGCTGGCTCAAGAAGCGTTAGGACGAAGCTTCATTCATTCATTCAGAATTGTATATTGTAACAAAAAATATTTACATATTTATATTGCTAAAAATTATTATGTTTAGGTTTGAAGACAGGCTTAGGTATCTAAAAATATATCTACAGAATGGTTACAAAATATATGAAACTTCTATAAAGAGAACAGTCCAGAGAGAGAAGAGCGCCCTTGATAAATGCGCTTATACATCCATTGAAACACAAGTGAATATTTGCTTCTAATATAAAACGAGGCAATGTGCCACGGAAGGCTGTGTTACTGTGATTTTACCATGGCAAACAGGTAATGTTAGGCCCAACCTTGAGCTGCAATGACAGAGCTAAACACTAGACTGTATTTAAGAACACCAAATGAAGCAACATTACATAAAGCAGTGTTAAACCAGACTGTAAATGTGACTGAATCCAGAGCCAGTGTCAGACTCTACGAGTCTCTCTGGGATTTGACTTCCATTGCCTGTAGATTAATTACATCCCCTCCTCATGTAAATTAGATTTCATGACAATAAAGTTTGTATTAATTCTCAATGGCACGCTCCCCATATAATTTATGGCCGTTATTAAAAACGAATGCCTGTGTCGTTTCCCAGAAATCACTTGGGTTGCAGGTTGAAGCACAGTAGATGTGAACAGACTCAGTGACTGAAATCTCATCAGCAAGGTTACATTAATGATCAGGAATGAATCCGGTGCAAGATGTGTCCGTGTGAAAGTTTTCTGGTGTTCTCTTCGTGCCAGATTATCTTTAGCGGCGGCGGCGGCGACGGGAAGCTGTAGGTGAAGCAGACAAAGAGCGCATCAATCAGCTGTTGTTTTCTCCGCAGGAGTCCGGCTGTGTGCTGATGGCAGCGGACGCTGATGGATAGTGTTACCTCGTCGCCTACAGAGGGGGTTTATCCTCATTACATTAGCCGCTTTACTCGGGCACATCTTGTTACAGCGCTATTCACTCAACGACTGCAACAAACGAGTGCGGAAGGGGCTCGGGGACAGCGTTTAGCGTCAGATGCTTCACATACAAACACGAGAAGCTCCAGAGCTCGGCTGAAGGTCAGACCGCAGCGAATGAGTGATGACATCCTCAGGAAGTTCTTATCAGAAAATTAAAAGTGAAATTATTTAAGATTAGTTCCTCATTTCTATCTGTCATTAAGTGAAAAATGAGACGGCAGGGCAGCCATTAGAGCGCTGTTATCAGCACACTGCAGTCCATACAGAGGGAAATTACTCGAATTACTGACTGCCTCTGTATATTAGCAGGCCTTCGTATTATATATGTGTGTATATATAGAGTAATATATACTGTGTATCACAATATCCATTATGTGTCCATTTGCTACTTGCGCACTATAGTCAAATGCTTCCACTGAAATTCAATGTGCACTTTAAATACCTGGATGATGCATTTAAATAACCGAAAAAAATGTAATTTCATATGTAACATTTGTAGGGTATAACAGGGCTAATAATACACAGAATAAAGAGCTTGCTGACTTTTCCATATGTTAACATGAAATACTTAGATTCAGATGGGAAATATCATTTATTAAATTGGGTGTCCATCTGGCAGATAATCACCATATTTATAATGACCCATCATTTTTGGAAATATCATATTTTTTACTGACATATTTAATGTTACTACTCTAAAGCTATGTTCAATTATTATGGCATCTGCTTCCATGCTTTCAGATCTTTACTTTCAAACAATTTTGTTTGTTTACATTTAAAATAACATTTAAATGGACCGATATTTCATTGACTAAAATAAATAGCACAGTCTAAAAGTGATTGTTTTTGAACACGTATACTTTGATTCTTAACTCTTCTACATTATTCAAAGCGCATTACTTTAGCTGGTGTGTTTGTTTGCCTTTACTCCGTGTGTGGTAGATTTATTTTCACACCAAATCTGTTGCTCCATCATTGTTCAATAAAAACATACACATATATTTCTGCAATCATACATTATTTTTTGAATTAAAATGCAACTTTCTTTCTTTTATGGAGCAGAAATGACGATGTTTTGAAGAGCGTTAGTAACCAGTTTTAGTGACCATTGACCTCCAGTGTATGGACAAAAGCTCTGAGACATTTCTTCAGACATTTACTGAGATTTTTAAAACTTTACTCATGTAAATTTCCGTGTATGGCCACGTTCACCATCAGATCTTTTTTTAGCAGTGCGGTCGGGACGTTGAAGTTCTCCAGAGCTCAAAAATCCATTAAAACACTTTAATAGAGGTCACTTAACTGTACATACAGATAATTATATCCCTCTGCACAATATGCAAAGGCTATAAAAGCCATTGCACTTTAATGGACAAACTTTTAAGTTTTTAACAGCTTTTTGTCAAACTATGGTACAATTACCTGGAGATCAGAGAGCAGTAAGAAACTATAGAGCAGAATCCAGCTCCGTAATAACACTGACCTTACTTTAAAGCAAATATTAATCATGAATTCACAGGCTGTTGAAGGAATCTGATGCATGTGTCACAGCGCATCTAAATCAGGACTTGGACTAATGCATCTGTGTAAGATAAGATTTACTTGAAACATGAAATGTGTTCTAAGAAATATGAATGCAGCACACCATGTCATTTACATTCATTCACAAAAGAGCAATATATATATATGTGTCCCAACATTTCACCAAATTATTGTCACTGCTCGCATAACAATCAACACATCTTGTAATTGTCTTAAATAGTAAGTCTGTATTGATTTTTCATGTTCTTAATTGCACACATGTCAGATGAACATCTGTTGAGTGAGTAATAATCACAGCACAGGAAGAGCAGTTTACTCATCTGTTCATGGAGCAATTAAAATGTAGTCAAAATGAAAGGGAATCCCAAAGCAGACAGACATTAGTGCAAAGTGCTTTTGTCTGTCATGTGCTTCTGTTTACGATCGTATCCACTGCTGTGATGCTCCTCTCTCACACACTGTAGTGCAACCTTACAGCCTAAACTACTTACTTAAACCAGCTCAACATGCTTTCTGTTTCTGTTATATCATTTCAATGTGAAATGATTACAAACATAGTGCTCATAGGAAATCAATCACCAATGAAGTCATTTTAGTTTGGGCAGGAGATTCAGGTAAACACAGGTATTGTATATGAGTTACATCTCACGTCTATGGAGTCAAATCAAGGCCACATATACTTGCAAAATAAAGTTTTGCAAAGGAAAATGAAAGTGTTGAGAAAAAATAAATGTGCTTTTTGCAAACAAAAATAAAGAATTGCAAATTAAATGAAAAACTAACTTGTTTTCATTGACATGCCTCCGGACATAAATTAAAAAATTACTGTCACTGTAAGGTTAAAAAATGAAGCTTGAGTCTTAGACCGTTTTTAATCAAGTATAGTTTATTAAGTTAATTACATTGCTGTATATAAAACTAGCAGTGACTGTGAACTAACGTAAAGAAAGAATGCTTCTGTGTGCTGGCGTCCTCGCACAGGTTAACAGATTTTAAACAAACACATTAATACAGATTTTGTTAACAAAACAATGCATATTTTAATGCTATAAAAGTGTGCACATTGGGAGAAATAAACAGCAGATGTATTATCATGTTAGATACTTTATTAACTTGAGCAAACGCTGTCAATCCTCATTTACGACAGCATGCATGTTCTAATGCTAGTGAATAAAAGGAAACGAGCCACCCGCGTGCCTCTGCTCAATGACGGTGCCTGGATCAATTCTAGGGAGGCGTGTCCAGGCATGTTGCACACGCCCCCGTGCCTTGACTCCACCCCCATGTCGAAACAATGCCAGAAAGTGAGATGCGCAGAAACGTGAAGCGCAAAGGGAAAAAACTTTATTGTGAGCTCACACTTGACTGAAACGCAAAATAAAAGCAGCGGTGCAAGTAAATTAGGAGCAATGGCCATCGAAAATATGTGTTGCAAAAGCATTGCTTTTGCTCTGTTTCGTTTATATTTTGCGAGTCTTTCTTTTGGTTTGCAAAAAGCACATTTAATTTTTCTCAATACTTTAATTTTCCTTTGCAAGTATATGTGGCCCTGATTTGACTCCATCAATAAATACATGACTAAATAGAATATGGTCAAAGTTGCAGCCCTCCCGATCACTCCTCATCGTTCTTTAAATCCGTCACTCACAGCAGATCTACCACACACAGCTTCATTGGATGTTCAGGTGCTTTTGTTCTGGGAGGTTGGAAGTCAGTAAACTAAAACATATTTTTCCAGCTGGCATACAATTCACAAACTGTCAACAAACACAATGGAGGTCGGACAGATCAGCGCCTCCAAAGAAATGAACTGTGAGTGAAAGTAAAATCTCTCTGCCAGTGAAAACTCAATTAGTGCACTTAATCGGAGCCAGCTGAGATGCATCCAAAGCTCATTTATCTGTGACTTTGCGTTTACTTTTCACCTTTCACATCAGTTGTGGCATGGACTGCACTATCAGAAAGCAATAAGCTGCTCGGGGTCATGCCTTACTCTGATTTTACCATGATTATAGGAAGTTTTTTTGGCAGAATAAGAAGCTGGCATCCGGTCAGATCTGAGAGCTGGAACTATCCACTTCAGAAACACTTTTTGGCAGTTCCAGAGCATCTCCATCTGCTTCCCATCTCACTCGGCTTACAATCAGCCAAATACTCACATTCTGCTTTGTGCTATTTACACTAATTAGGCCTATGTTTTTTTGTGAGAATATCTCATGAAAGAAATCAATCTGAAAAATTAAAAGATGCATTTTGATAATTGGGATGTCTTGTGTCTGTACAAACAGAGTAAAATTCCCAGTGTTGCTGTTTACATTATATGGCAATAACACTGCACTGTGCTGTCTGTGCATCTGAGTGATTTTAACACCATATCACTGTAGTGCCAAAACAACAGTAAGTGTTGAATAGGATTGTTTTCAATCTACTCCGCTAAAAGCAACCCGTGCTCACTGAAAATACATACTTGTGTCGGTCGATGTTTCTGCAACAGTGCAACACTCATTACACATTTCACGGTAGTTTCAAAGGGAAATGTCCAGTGAGTGTTGAATAAGTGATCGTGGGCACGTGTTTCTTACGTTGATACAGGCACATATTGTTGTGTTTGTATTTACATTGCTTCAGGTATTGCAGCAGTTCAGAATTCAGATGTCCGGTGAGTGTCACTAAAAAGTTATTGTGCCCCTAATATGGATTTTTTTTAAATTACTTTTCATGCAGTGTGTAACAGCTCTAAGTGAATGAACTTTTCCTGCAAAGGTTTAATCGAAAGTGCACCGTGTATGAAGTTATTGTCTCTCAAAAGAAAGAGTCGATTCTGAATCATTGAAACGAGTCGTTTTTAAAACAAATCCCAAGTCGTTTCTTCTTGACGTCAACATGAAACATTAGCATATTGCCTGCCCACTTGTTGGTCTTTTCGCGTTGGTCTGAATGAAAATGCAAATTCATTCTTTGCCACTAAGCGGCGCTTTTGGAGCAGTAAAAAAAGCAGTTTCCCCGGTAACGCTGTACACAAATCAGCACTGCACTCACAAACGCTGCTTAATCAGGCATTACAGGCAAGATTAAATGAAAATGAGACCATCGGACCAATCACCGCAGATTAGCGTCTCGCAAAGGAGGGGTTTGGAAAAATGAACCATTGAGCGAATCGTTTGGGAGTCGTTGAGCAAGTAAGGTAAAAATAAATGCATATTATAAGACAATTAAAGTGTTTTTTTACCTTGCATGCAAACCTGTTGTGGGGACATCATTACCAGAATAGGAGGCCACTTTAATTTCAAAAATTTTTTTGGAAAATAAAAACAACCCCCTACACCCAACCCAACCTCAACCCACCTGATAAAAAAGAGGAGGTAATGATGCAAATTATGTGTGAGCCTGGAGCACAAGAGCAGTGTTAAGTCGCTGGGGTATATTTGTAGCAATAACCAACAATACATTGTATGGGTCACAATTATATATTTTTCTTTTACAGAATTCGTACCGGAGCACTTCGCCACAGCAAAGTGCAATGCTGTATCATGTGAGCTACTGAGCAAAACCACTGTGTTAGAAACTTTAGATTGTTCAAAAGTATCAGTTTTTTAAATCTAGCAGATTGAATCATGTTTTTGAAGTCATAACATAATATTGTGCCAGGAATTGTGTGAAATTAGGCTTTCTTAATTGAAACTCTGGCCCTGTGAATCATACTTTGTGTGAAACGGAATAAAATTTGTCTGAGTTTTACTGCTTCTAGTAGTCATTTCAACTGGAAACTGCAGTGATTTGTATGTATGAATACTGACACATGATAGTGTATACTACACACACTGCTGACATTACATCTGACAGGGGCAATGCTGCTGTGAGTTATTCATGAAACATCAATGTGTGCGCTTGGTTTGATGCGGGGTGGGATATTTATCTCAATATTAAAATGTCCGGGTGTCACGTGTTGGTTGCAGGAGCAAAGAAGGGGTGAGGATCTATGAGCAGTGATCCTGTTTATTTACAAAGCAAACCTAACACACACACACACACACATCATAAGAAACACACACAACCCAACATAACAACAAACGAGACAGACAAAGAGCTAAATCAAACAGAGAGAACAAACACACAGTTAAATGAAAAAAAAACAAAAAAAACAAACCAGACACAGGTTCACATAATCAATAAAACAATGAGTAATTAAGGGAACCATTGGAGGACGTACTGAAAAACCATGGAACGAATGACATGATGACAAAACTAAAACACTGAGGGTCCGTTTACATGAAAACAACATACTAATAACATAAAAGCTTTTCCTTTGTGTTTTTTAATAGTGTCACATACAGAAGAAGACATTGTCAAAACGATCCCCGTTCACACGGATCTGTGTAAACAACTTAAACGCTCTATTATTCATGCCAGGCCAGTAGCTGGCGACGTCACTTTGCCTGCGCACGTGTGCATTCTTACAGACCAGTAGTCGCCAACCCGTTGATCACGATCGACTGGCAGATCTTTATCACTGCCCCAGTAGATCCTGAAAAATCAGGAAAATAATGTACAAATCATTCCATTTCTCTCCATTCTTTGTACTGTATTTTTCTGTTATTTTCGTAGCTAGTGAACAGTGATGAGAAAAGTACATCCTGCACGTAAGAAAAGCAAAAAAAATGTTAACACGGCAGAGACGCGGAGACTCAGACGCAACAGAGGAGGCCAAAACACTGTAGCAGGCAGAGAACAGCTTCATTTTCCTATGTCGAAGATATGAGGAGAAATAGAAATATTGAGTTGGGATGTGGGCTTATATTAATGTATCGCTGAAGGGGCACTGTCCTGAAGACAGAAACTATAGATAAGGTATGAGGCCAAGTTATAATATGGCGCACAAATCGCATGGGTTTTTCTCACTGTATAAGCGCAGCTCTGCGTTGTCTATAGCGGTAACCAAGGAAACGCTGTATTGCGGCTGGTTCATAAGCGCCACCTGCTGGCATCCAGGGTATTTGTGTCTCATTCAGATCTTCTGTTTTTGGAACTTATCATCTAATGCAAATGAAAACCTTGATCGTATCTCCGTTGCAACGTTGTAGCATCGTTCTTTTGTTTGATCATTTAAAGCAGAAATCTGCTGCCTCTAATTGCAATGCTACAAATTTTTTTTGTTTAAGCGCCATTTGTTTGTTATAAGCAAATAGCAATACAGAAGAAGTTTGCGTAAGATCATCCTTATCAGATCACCATTTGCTAGTTAACAACGAAAAGTAATATCTGCTTCTGATTGGCCATGATCGATGCGCCACAATAAATACTAATGCTTTTGGCCCCTACATGAATCACTGGCCAAGTTACAAACTTCTGTTTTCATAGAAATGTTCGGGGTAAACAGCCCTGAACTAGATTTGACACCAGGCAAATATTTGCCCCTTACCAATGGAAGCGACACAATGATCTTTTTTTTGTTTTTTTCTTCATACAGTAAATTATATTACTAAGGACCACACGTGGAACTCATGTTTGTGATGGTGGGTTCATGCTAGCTGTGTCTTTGCCATCCATCTGATAATGTGTGTTTGTGTTTTTGTGTGTGGTGTGTGTGTTATGAGATCATGACGAGATGTTAGCAGACGGCCAAAGCCGTTTGCACACCATCTGTCCCTAGGGACGGTCAATTAATCCCTGCAGTATGTTCCCATTAGACACACACACCCGTCACGAAGACCATCACCCCTTCACATCACTACTATTCCCTCGTGCTGAAGAGTTCATTACTGGAGTATACAGAGATCTGAGATACTCAAGACTACGGCCAGTCACACTCCATCCCAAAATCAAAGAACACATGGAACAAGGTCAACTTATATTTGGATTATTAAAATCTAGATACACTGTTAAAACTGGTTTCAGTAATTATGACTTGAGCGCTGTTTCGCCTGATCTCCAGGTGTTTGTTGAAATCGCCTAATATGGTTTGCGTCAAAATAATTTGACTTGAATAAATCACTTGGTTTCAGATTTGAGCACATGAACACAGACATAATAACTCCTTTGCTGCCATTTAGAGAACTAATCTAATTCGAGTGAACCGCTATACAAGTGTCTAACTCACCAGCATAAAAATGCATCAGACGTAGCTTTTCATTTTCAGGTTTTCATCATTTTAAAAACGTCTGTGTCTCTGAGTATTTACCTTTCAGTCACCGCTGCGTATGCTTTCTGGTCTACAGGAGATATACACGCGATGATAAATGAGAAACATATATCTTTGCTAATACAGGTCTGATATCCGCAGCTCTCTTACTCGCCTCTCACTAGATCGCCATCCTACCGTCTACCGGCACAACCCGCGAAGGAGCAATTTCAAGACAATGGCCTGGTTGAAATGTATAAGGATGTCGCAAAAATTATATCCGCTGCATCGCGTGAGATAATCTTTGGCTGTTATACTCTTGTGACCTCAGAGTACTAGATAAAGGTCCACAGCGGGCTTCAATCTGGAATCTGTCAGCTCAATCCACGAGCTCCAGAGCGCCAAGAAAAACATACTGAGCACAAAACGAACCTCTACACTAATGCCATTGAGTTTCTCATTCGACAGAGGGGCGGTACGGAGCAACAAGAATTAACTTACACCTCCCTGATAAAGGGGGCACTCAATTACAATAAAAGACAACCATACAAAAGTCTGAAATAATATAGAATAATATTATAGAATAAATTCCATAAGCTACCGAATTCCGTATTGATTCCTCTAAAGTATCAGTAGACAACACTGGGTTTCTGCATGCGCTTTCAATGTTTTCAGCAACTTGTAACTATATAAAATTTTATCAGATGCAAAGACTTCTAGAGAAAGACAAGGGCGAAAAAAAAAGTAAAAAAGCCACTCAACCAACTGACAGAGCAAATAACAGCTTAAAGGAACACTTTATTTTATCTAGAGTAAACACAACGATTCCTGTAAAGTTAGGATTAGTTTTTCCCTCTATTTTGTACAGTTTTATATATTTGTGCTCCATTTACTGTGCAATAAATGTGTTATACTGACCCGACTGTAGTGATATAGTTTGCCACGCTATCTTTCACACGTGCATATTTACAGAGGTGGCTAATTCAGACACCTCACTCGTACATTGCTTTTCGATTGTCTAAACCCCGTGGACGGTAGTCTGAGGGCGGGTTTAGCTTGTAGTTCTAGGATCGATACAAAATGCATACGCATTGTGCAACGAGTAATATGTCATTTAGCAAAAATCATATGATTTGTATGACATACCACCTCCTAAATATGCACGAAGTGCAGTGAGTGGAGCTTGATTTGCATGGGGGATCAAGCTTTTGTTGGCTTAACCGTGATAAAACTAACCTGGACTTGGGGGGAAAAAACGCTAAACCCTGTTGGTTATGGTCATTCCTTATTATATCAAAACGGACCACCACATCAAGCAGGCTATTTCATGTAAATACATTATCATACAGTAATTGCAGTAAAACACTACTAAAGGCAGAGTTTGTGGAAGTGAATAAGAAATCTACTGATGTTTATTGAATGCTTTATGAATGCTTTATCCATGGAAAACCGGTTCATTTCTCGGTCAGAATTCACCAAACCACGTGTTATGCATGAAAAGGTGCGTGTGCTTCATTTATCTGTGCTTATTTACTGAACACACATTGGTTCCTTTAGTGGTTAATCATAAATCAGAAGTAAATGATGTTGACAGAGCTCTAATGTGTATTGACCGTCTGACTGTCAGCACACTCCACATGAGCTCAGCACACACTTGTGTTTAGCAATCTTTAGCTGCGTCGTGTGGAAACACTTACAAAACACATCGCACTGACCGACAGAGCAAAATATCTGTGAACTAACACGATCAAACTCATAGCCTTCAACACTCAAGTCACACAGACTGCAGAGAAACAGATGTTCACTCCTCAGTCTCAACTTCATCAGCGTGTACATAGTTTCCCATCTGCTACGTTAAATTAAGGCAAGTATCTTTCCCCATCACCAACTACTATTATATTTATGGTACTCTGATTTGTGATGCGTTAACTATAATCTAGTTCTTGCATACTAAACAGGACAGATTGTTTCAGAGAGATTAGGATGCATTGAAAATGTTCGGCTTTGAAATAAACGAATTAATCAATTTCTTCTGCTTTGTCTCTCCATGAATACAGAAGAGAAGGTCATAGGAGGAACGGGGTGAAACGACTCAAATATCCAGACGAACAGATCAAACTCCACCCACAGGAATTACTGAAGTAGATCTTTTACAGCTACAAAAGTAATGCCACCTTAAAGAGTAAAGCTAAAAACAAAGTGAAAATATTAATGAAAACGATAAAACAAAAATCAGAGTTTCTGGTTATAGTATAGTGGGGGGGGGGTCATGCAAAATGCTTACTTTGTAATTTCAAGACAATTTTTAATCAACCAAGACAATTTCAAATTGATATAGACTGATGCCGCTTTCCATAGGCTAATGCAGTTAACCCTAACATGCAGATTCAGAGGAGTCCACAGTATTATTCAGTACTGCTTGATGTGTCTGAAAACGCCAGCACTGGAATGCTTGCAGCATGTCAACAACAGCAGGAATAAAAAATAAAAAGCTCTCACAAATGTGAGTAAATGTTTACATAAACTGAATGTTTGGGTAAAACAGCCTTGGTGAAACTGGCTTCCACTACAAATACCATTACAAACAAAAACCACACTTGTCACAGCGTAAAAACCAGTAAAACAATGTCTTTCTGATAGTGTGTGTGGACTATTCCTTAATTTATGCAGGGGTAGGCAGTCGGGCCGAAGAGCCGCAGTCCGCAGGATTTCAGCCCAACCCTAATCAAACCACCGACAAGCTAAGCAATGTCGTGGCAGGATGGACAGGCGATAGCACGTGAGGAGTGTGTGCAGGGTTGGACTGAACTCTGCAGGACGCGGCTCTCTAGCCCGCACTGGGCACAATACCCCTGTATAGTGGTGTGGAACAAAACCCCATGAAGGAACCGGACGAGTAGAGACCCACGATGCGATTACAAGCTAATCCATGACACCATATACAAAGGTGGAGATACCCATTCCTGGCCCTTGGGGGGTCGGGGGTCAAAGCACGAAAAGGGCATGTGCATGTCCTCCATCAACACCGACCCCAAAGCGCATGATAACAAGTGCAGGCAGGCCTAGTGAGCGTACGCAGTAACACGAGCAAGGTTTTTTTTATTATGAGAGATAAACATAGAAAGAAACAAGAAGGAACTAAAAGGAAGAAGCTAGGGTAGGGGGGGGTAGTGGGTGTGGGAAGAAACACTTAACTGAAGAGAGGCCAGGTCGAAAAAGGGGCAAGTTGGGGGTGTTTAAAAGAATAGAGGAGAATAGAGAGGGCGAGGTGAGAGGGTCAAATAACGCTGGAACAGACTGGTACAATTTGTTAATTTAGTCTTTCTTGAGATGGTTTTCAGGCTACGCTACTGCTGGGATTGAGGCGCATCATGCCCCAGAGGAACAGTTCATGTAACGTCGTGAAAGTGATTTAGTGCTTTCGTTTTGGGATGAACAATAAGCGACGTTCAGCGTGCAGACACAGCTCTATAGGCACTACTCTGCGTAATGAATTTGGGTAAAGGGGTGCAAATTCATATATAATATGGATCATTTAAATGTATCACTGCACTGCGTATTTCAGTAACGCGAGCAGACAAACATTTATGGACTATCCTAGTTTCCAGGGTTTTAGTTTGATGCTAAGAGTCTTAATGAAGCGTCCTGATGAACAACCAGAGGATCCAGCAGGAGCAGCTTCATCTCTCAGAGACTGAACAGCAGATGAGCTGCACTATCATGATAAAACATGGATCGACACAGCCTGCGGTGAGAGGATGAGCATGGAATAGTGCCATTATCATGCTGCATCATCCCCAGCATCACTGGAGCAGCAGCTGAGCAGATCTTTAAACAGAGCAGCGGTCATCAAGTGACCGATAGCATCTCCGCATGCAGACGAGAGACGCTCTCAGTGTTACAAACACTGCTTAATTAATGGAGTGATTTTAATAAACTCTCTTAAAACCAGCTATTTACATGAGCCAAACTTGACTTTTTACTTGATGAAGATGACATGTCGTTTTTTGAGCTTGAGAGCTGTGTCGTATTTGAGATCAGCAGTGTGTAAAGATTCTCCTTTCACAGAATTCTCCTCTTGCAAAAACCTTGCAAGAATTCAATGCAAATCAGCTGGGTTAACTGAATTACGTTGTTATTTCTTGATATATTCTTGAGTTTTAGAGCCCCTTCAGCGTCTGAGAGAGACAAATCATCTGCCTTTGGGCAAAACAATAAAGGTGTGTGACAATTTCTGCTCACACGTGCTGATGATGAGGATGAGGATGATGTGTGCGGGGGATTGGAACGACACTGAGATAAATGTGTGTTCTGCTGCTGTCGTGCCCTGTCAGAAGACGAGCTGGAGCGAGGCTATCGTAGCGGCGCATCATTCATCGATGAGGAAGGCTCGTTAGCAGACGAGCTCCTGTCTCAGCTCCCATTATCATGTGACATGGAAAGAGTCCTGACCGTTTACATCCCATGAACGCGTCTGAGTGGATTTACACAAACTTACAGCTCACAGACACTCTTATTTCTCTCTTACAAACTTTCTCCTCCTGCTTGACTGGGAAAAGTTTTCTTCTATAGTCACATCCAGTAGGATTATGCATATCCATCTATAAGAAGCACTTTAGAACTTCTAGTGTTCCAGTTTAGTGGTTTGTGAAAATCTAACATCTGCTACATATGGCTGTGCTGCAATCAATCATAAATGCATCATTAACTCAGTGTTTGATGGGATTTGCACAGTGAAATGTTGAAGGCACTGGCTCTGGTTACATGCATGTACAGTATGCTCATTTTCATCGGGTTTTCATGGTCATGCACAATGGTAATACTGTATGATCAAGAACTAATTAGGGCGGCATGTGTAAGTGTTGTTGTTCTTAACGATTCATGTATAGTAATGAGAGAGCGCCTGAGATGAGTTGAGTGTTGTGTAGCCTTAGGGAGCGTTAGAAAGACACGGCGAGGTCACATTATGCAGGCACAAGTCGTGAAAGCAGAGTCTCTTCTGATTCCACTGCTGTGTGCAGTCTGTTGTTTGCTCTGCAGAGCTGGATTTATCCTGGATATGTGCACAGAAGAGGCTGAAGGGCTGGAGGCTTGAACAAGAGCTCGCTTTCAAACAATCCCACTCCTCCATGAGCTCCAGGCACGAGGCTGACAGAGAAAACACTTTCTGGCAACCCTCCAGAACCTGCTGACCACAGACAGCTACTGCTGCTCAAACACCACAGATCTGCTTTTAGACATTCATGTGGAACACAGAGCAGTGCTGGATCATCTGAGGTCACATTACAGACAGAACTGAGCTATTAATCATTTTAATGATGAAGATTACAGTATCCAGGGAAATCAAATCAACGACTGTGATTTTGCCATAAATGCGCAGCCTTAGTCTGAACAAAATCTGAAGTGACCAGCTCCAGCAGCACTTCTCGGCTCTGGCCTGGAGACCCACTGTCCAGCCCCAGTCAAACACACCTGATCCAGCTGATCGAGGTGTTCAGGGTCACTCGAGAGCTTCAGACAGGTGCGTTTGAGCAGGGTCCGAGCTGAGAGACACTGAACTGCAGTTTATTTGGCAACATCAGGGTCCGTATTCACAAAACATCTTCAGGCTAAAAGCAGCTCATAACTCGCCGATTTAGGATAAAATCTTAAAAATAATGGGCATGTCAGTCTAAATGTTTGCTCTAAGAGTATTTCACAAAGTGTTTTAGCGCTAAAACTAGCTCCTAAATCTGCAAAAGGTTAGGAGTAGTGAAGAGGAGTCCTAAGTCACTAAAACCAAGCCACAAACTATCCTAAGCTGTTGCCGGTCTGCCTCAGACAGAAACAATTTAGTAACCA
Organism: Sinocyclocheilus anophthalmus; assembly: GCA_018155175.1. Taxonomy (NCBI): domain Eukaryota; kingdom Metazoa; phylum Chordata; class Actinopteri; order Cypriniformes; family Cyprinidae; genus Sinocyclocheilus; species Sinocyclocheilus anophthalmus. The sequence continues at coordinate 96,864 of JADLZN010004611.1, forward strand.
CTGCATTTATTGCACAAGACAGATGTCTGCCTCATGCAATACTTTTTTGGTTGGGAGATTTTCCTTTGATTATGTCCTTCGTTTTCATTAACAGCTGCAGCAAGAAGAACAGATGTTATTTTAGGCTGGTTAGTTTGCAGGTCTTATAGCCAGCAGGATTATCTATCTGTCCATAAAGGCTGTCTTAATGCAATCCGCTAATGGTTGAAGAGAAGCCACACGTAGTAAGAGCTGACACTTATCTGAACATATACTGTTTAATTATGACCCCTTCGCCGCGTTTTACATTTATTGAAGTGGCACATTTTTACCCCTTATTTGAATATGGAACAACTATCTCGCTACTATTTCTATGAATAAACCTCTGACAGAGATTTTCAGCCAATCACTGTGTGCATAGTTAATGAGCATGCTGACATCATCCACCCCGCTCCTACTCTGAGCACAAGCACATGCAGCACAGCAGAAACAGAGCAGGGCATCACACATAACACATCCAGTGTAGACACTATCATTGACTAGCAACAGGTTCTGTCTGCTTATTCAGATCTGAATGAGTTTGAACGCATACCTGTGACTTTGAGCTCTGTGGTCCGTCTCACAACTCTGCTGCCATATTTGAGTTCACAGGTGTAGTTCCCTCCGTCGTCCTCCTGCACCTCCGGGACCCAGAGGCTGGTGGTGTTGATGATGATGGAGCTCCTCCACTCTTTCCTCTGACACTCCTGAGGAAACACACCACTCTTCACATGTCTCACACTCACTCATTTCAAACCCACTATCCTAAAACTCACCGATGTTTTAAAAAGAAAAATAGGCTTGTTGATCCTGGAACAATGTTCCTCTCAAAGCAAGATGGTTTAAGGCAGGGGTTTCCAAACCTGCAGAGTTTAGCTCAAAAGCTTTTGAAACACACCTGATCCAGCCAATCATGCTCTTCAGACGGACTAGAAACCTCCAGGTTAGTGTGTTACAACTGGTTTGAACTAAACTCTTCAGGTTTAGGTTAGGTCATGTTTAGGGCAACACTGTAAAAAAATTACTGTGAATTTAACGGTAAAAGACTGTAAAAATTCTACAGTAAAAACCTGTTAAACGGTTAACGGTAAATTCCCCTACTATATACAGTGAAAAACTGTATTTGACATTACATTTAATTTTACGGTAGTATACCATTTTTGGAAGTGAAAAAATAGGAAAAAGAAGGATAAGTTTTGGCAAAAGACTGTGTAATTTACAGTGAATAACCGTAAATTCCCATTCCCAGTATTCCCTGCGTTACATTTCAACTTTGATGTTTTTTTTTGTTTTTTTTATTGAAATAACTATGTTTCTTAGTTTTTTCATGTTTGAAAGAAGAGTGTAGTTCCACAGCTGCCGTTTTTTACCGTAAATTTTACTGATTTTTTTTTACGGTGTAGAAGTTGAGACCGAAACCAAAGCATCCATCATGGTCCCCTCATGCTGTGTGAGATGTGAGCCTGTACCTTGTACCAAGTCATGATAGGTTGCTTGTAGGGTGCGAGATAGTCGTCGATGTCAGGGCAGCTGATCATTTTGCTCTTGGTGACCTCGGCGTTCTCCTGGTACCGAATTCGGCTGCTGAAGCAGAGTCCCTCCTCGCTCTCCTCCACCGTCAGAGACATGGACACCTTCATACAGTACGTGGAGTTTCTGTCAAGACACACCATCAGACAGGTCATGACACCACGACTCTTCTGACATATATGTGACCCTGGAGCACAAAACAAGTCATAAGGGTCAATTTTATTTTTTATTGAGATGCTACATCATATGGAAGCTGAATAGCTCTCCATTGATGTAGTTTGATACGGATAGGATCAATTATTGGCTGGAATCTGAGGGTGCAAAAGAAAATCTAAATATTGAGAAAATAATCTTTAAAGTTGTCCAAATGACGGTTTGAGTGCTATTCAATTCAAAAATTAAGTTTTTATATATTTACGGTTGGAAATTTACAAAATATCTTCATGGAACATGATCTTTACTTAATATCCTAATGATTTTTGGCATAAAAGAAAAATGTATAATTGTGACCCATACAATGTATTGTTGGCTATTGCTACACACCCCCCCCCCCCCAGCGACTTAACACTGCTGTTGTGCTGCAGGGGGACACGATTACATCATTGGCTATTGAAAACAATACTCTAGTTTCAGGCTCAGATTCTCTCAGGAGCTTTTGTTAAACAACAAAGCTGCCACGCGGCACGCTTTCTACTTCCTCCACATTGTGACATCACACTGTGAGTGACATTTGCAATCAGCGCAATCATCTCTCCTCATGATTTGCCTGAAATTCACCACTAAAACAGTGTTTTTTGGCAGAATGAGGGTTGAAAATAGCCACATTTTGAAAACTCACAAGCTCAAGGAACATATTAAAGTAAAATAAAGAAACCCTTTAATATTTACTCCAAAATGTCCACACATTTTCCACATTGGTCGTCAACGCTGCCTCTGAGCATGAGGTGAAGCAGACTCTGATGTGCTGTTGCAAATGTCCATCACGTCACAATGTGGAGGAAGTGTAAAGCTCCTTGTTTTGGCAGCTTTGTTTTTAACAAATGCTTGCTGAGCTATTTTGCAGATTTTGGTAGAGCATCTCTTTGTAGATGTTTCTCTCTTTTATATGTATGAGGGAGAAGTGTATAATTTAGGTTCTATTACAATATCTGAAACCACTTTTTAAGGGGTTTTCTTCGCTAAAGTAAAAAAATAACTAGTCTCTGTGGGCTTCTGTACGTTTGGAAACACTTAATGACATGAATGTGTACATGAAATGATTCTCCCTATTCATTTAGCTCTGATTCTAGAAATCTCTTGCTTTTTCCACACATTCTTTGAATCTGCCTACTGCATTGATTTTCTTTTATTCTGTGCAATATCAGAAGCACAAGGCTTGGCCACAGTGGTAAAACAGAGCAATTACCAGTGTGTTCAATATAAACAGTTTAGTAATTATTAACATCCCCACTGCTCCATCCTTGTCTTTTTCTTTTATCCCACAACGACACCTGGCTGGATTAATTGAGAGCTGTGTTGGGCTTTTCGGTTATGAAAGAATCTGATACCTCCTGTCATAACGTTCAAAGGGAATCAATTAATGATGAAAAATACAGTGGATCTGAAAATGAGAATACATCTGCATACAAACAGAGAGAGCATTTCTGAGAAGGCTGTGCTGAGTTGAAACAAACTGTCTCCCACACACGGGAAGCGTCTCATTAAACACGCACATATGCATATCAGTCAAATATGCAAAACCGTCTTCCCTAGAGGACAGCTTTTCCACAGGAACTCCCTCGATCAGCCATCGTGAGTGAGGAATATTCCAAACAATTCACAAGCCTCACATTTAATTATTTCGGTAACGTGAATATAACACGTTCTCAAACGATCCAGAAATCAACTCAAACTGAATTATTTCGGGGCCAGTGCAGAGTGTCAGATATTGCTGCTGTTACTAGTAATAGTGAAACACACGTGTGCAGACTGATCAATAAAGTTGAGTGATTGCATCTTGTGTGACGTGGATCAATGCCGTTATTTGAGGCCTGAGTCTTCTCCTGTCCCAGATGACACTGAGATTGGACAATGGACCCTCGAAGCTGCTGACCGCTTCAGACGATTCTTTAGTGCTCTCTGAGCCGTTATCAGCCTGAAGAGAGGAAAAGATGCTTCCAGTGTACAGCAGCGACTGAATAAGTGCCATCTGCCCTCCCTTCAGCTGCTAATTAGGACATTAGGCTAGTGTTTGAGCGCTAATGAGGCTTCAGTCGTCCAGTTGTGCTGGAGTGTGTGAGAGCTGTCACTCCGCAGATCCTTCTGACAAATCACAAATATTACAAACCCAAGACTGGAGCTGATCAAACACAATTCACAACATCTCACACAATTTATTTTATTTTTATTTTTGGATCTGTCAACGTAATAAAGACAAAATTCAATTAAATGTAATAACAGTAAATTTAAAAAAAAATGTATTTATGTAATATGTATTCAACCTGTCACTACAGGCAAAACTCCCTGCCTGTGCATGTACAGAATAAAGCTAGTTGAGCTCTACACTGTAAAAAATGACCGTGAATTTACCGGTAAAAGACTGTAAAAATGCTACAAAAAAACCTGTTAATTGATTATCGGTAAGTTTCCATACTATATACGGTGAATAACTGTATCGGGATCATTACATGTAGGACATTAATTTTCGGCCGTATACCGTTTGGAAGTGAAAGACCGTAGTAAATTTACAGTGAAAAACCGTAAATTGACTTTCCCAGAATTCCCTGCGTTACATTTCAAGTTTGATGTTTTTTTGTTTCTTCTTAGTTTTTTTCTTATCGGTTTTGTATATTATGGTTGTGTGTTACACCTAATGTTAAATGAATGTTTATTGCATAATTCAGTATCATGTGTGTTGCCATGATGGCTTTTAGGCATTTAGTGTGAGTGACACTGTGCACCTTCTATATTTGTTATATTTAAAACTTTTGTTGTGATGGCTTTGGTTAATCGTGTGCCTTTCACACCTCCTGCATGGGTGGTATCCGGTTTATTACAAAGCTACAAAAAAACAGATTTCAGACTTAATAGGTGGTATATTAACATTAAGCATTAATGACATACGTATTAACTGTAAAATTTAAGTTACAAAAGTAAATACTAAAACGTTACACGTATTTAAGGGACTAGCTATATAAACGTAAGTAAAATGCCGTAAGTAAATTCCGCAACCACAGCTGCGCCTTTTTTTACGAATTTACGGAATGTTTTTAACGTGTATGGTGTGTCTGACCCATGCTATGGTTATAGCATGGCATGTGTGTGCTCTGTGGTTTCATTATCTGCTACCCAGTGTAATGCTTAAACTGATTGGAATAGGGCTGTATTGATGGTGGACTGAGAAAGGCCTCTCCGGGTCTCTGCATTATCCCGTATTCTGCTGCACATGGACAGCCGCAAAACACATCGACAAGCTGATACAGTGCAGGTCAGTGTCTGGGGGAAAAGTATTTTAATATTGATGTGCGGTCTTCATCTCACATAAGGGATCAATGTGCCATCTAAAACATGACCTCCGGCGCTCATATGCTTCTGTGTATAAAGCTACTTTCTTAGAAAGAACGTATAGTAGCAAGCAGAAGGCTTCTGCAGCTGATGGTCGTAGATCAGGGCGTCCTGAAGGACTCGATCGGCGCTTGAGGTGTGTTCATTAGGATGGAGCTTGGGGGAACTTCAGCCTGAGAAAACAACCTTTACAACGACGTAAAAAACTTGAAAATTCCGTAGGTCTTTATAAATAATATATCGAGGTTTGGGTGTAAGATCCGCCACAGACAGCATGATAACCTATATTTTATTGGCACCGGTGTTCTGTGCCCCTGTGATGGGCGATGAATGATTTCAGTCTTGGATGTCAGTCCCTACTCATATTATGCTCTCCTACAGTAATAACATACAAGATCTAAATTTTCCCCCCCCCCCCCCCCCCGTCAGGTAAAGGCGGGGCCAAGCACATCATTGACTTCGCGAGGCCGGTGCATTTAGTGGCTGCTCCCTTTTGCGATGTGACCGGAGGCGAATAAACACAGGTGAATATAACTGCGACAGGTTGCTAGGATGGCTCATTTAACGTTAACGGATTCCCAGGTAGGCGTACAGCAGTGACAGAAAGACACATATAACGGTGTCCTGTATGAAAAGATTTTTCCCAGCCGACAGTTGTCCATTTTCACCAGGTGAACAGAACACTGAGCATCAGCAGTAATGAGGCGCGTTGGAGTGACGTCACCACCCCTCTTCGACTGACTGGCAGAGGAGGAGCTGTCAATCTAGAACTAGTGGACCAATGATGATGCTTAAGCCCGCCTTGATTTACATGAAACTCTAACCGCAACATTTGGAAGAAGCGTAGAACGTGGAATAAAGAGCAAAGGGAAGACACGCATACAAAAAATTAAAATATGTGCAGAAAATGTCTGAGACCACAAAAAACAGAGAAATGTAACCAAGGAAAACATGATTCTGTTTGCAATTCAGATAATTTAGCATTAATATTTCAGATTGTGCAATATGATTTTAAATGTGTTAAAATTCTTGATTCGTGCTTATTGTTTTTAATGCGTTTTACATTTTTGATTTACACTTATTATTTTTTTATCCGTGACCATTGTTTGCTATTCTGAAAACTTTGCTTTCATTTTTAAATTTTGTGCAATATAATTTTACTTGCGTTTTTTAATTTTGGTTTCATGCTTGTTATTTTTTTTATCGGTGACTGCAATACATTTGGCGGGAATCTGATCCCATACTAGAGGGCACCACACTCCTTGACAATCGACCCCATTGGGAATGTGAATGCAGCACGGGAGTCAAGTTTTGGCTCCTTAGTATCCAACCGGCTGCGTTCCCCAAAAGCATCATAAGCTTAATTTGGGGGGGTGCTTGAGTGCCCTTTTGTCAAAGCATTTTTTTTTTTTTATTAAACTCCCTGTTGAAGGCCCTGCCCAATTAACTATTAGTAAAATGGAATGAATAATAATTAGATAAGTAAACGATCCACAAGATGACCTTCACCAGACGACTATGGGGACGACCTCACTTCAGACATTTAGTAAGTTAGCGCCATACCGGATACTTCGTAACGTACGCTGCTGCCGTACGTGGAGTTTCAGCAGGAGTGTGTGCTGGTATACTTTTATTACAATTCCCGGGTCATCTGATGTGATTTCAAGTTTCCTTCTATTGAGTGTCCAAGCTGTTTGTGAATAGTAAGGCCCTAAAGTTGCAAAGACTACGTCTCAAACCCCAAGAATATTCTATTAAACGTTAAAGACTCGTCCACGGGCTCCTCACAGCATCGTTTACATGCCCCCCCCGTCTACGTCACGGTGGGTAGATTTGCATACCACCGGCCAATTTTCACCAAGACGAAGGGCATAACTTTGCTTCTCTCTGTAGTTTTGTTGCCGCCGCCGCCATGTCCTGAAGGTGTTGTGTTTCGTTGTGAAAGCGAAAAATACTTTGTTTGGCCTTCCAAAAAAAGACACGACTAGAAATCAATGGTTAAGCTGTATCTACAACACTGTTCCAGAACACTTCAAACCAAATATTAGAGTGTGTGCAGCGCATTTTACGGAGGACTATTTCCTGAACCTGGGAGAGTAGACAATGCCGGTTGTTCTGACTCACAGACTGTAAGTTTTTTTTTTTATATTTAAAGAATTTGCCACGGATGATTCAAAGGTTGCGTGAGACAGGTAGAGAGAACTTGTGGTTCTTGTCATTTACTACGATACAATGGTAGGGTGTTCTATGTTACGCGCACGGCGCGATGCACGCAAACACGCAAAAAGAAGTAACGTAAGTCATTATAATCAGTAATTATGTCCCCACTGGATGCAACAAATGCCTCGTTTATAATGGGTTTTATTGTTTTTCTCTCGTCGCGCTGGGAAACGGCATCACAATATGGGAAGGGGGGAACATTTCCATCCACGCTTGAGGTATTCAGCACACACAAGCATGGTAGCTGGCCATATCAGAGCACACCTCGCTTTTCAGAAACGATGAGCTTTGTAAAAATCGCCGCGTTTAAAAAAAGGCGGGGCATAGAGGAGAAACACTAATGTACAGTATGTGGAAAATAATGTGTTTTTTTTTACTTTAAACCGTATAAACACATTTCATTACATCAAATATACAAAATAATGTTCTTTTTTGCAACAACATATGACCCCTTTAAGAGGACTATTATTTTGCTGAACAGAACTGAAGAACAACTGATGATGTCACAGGTTCAACTTTGGCAGAAAGGGGCGTCTCATGACCGCCCACATGTGAAAAACGAATTTTGAAGTCATTTATCCATTTTCTACCCGTGAACCAAAAAACGAAAACTCAAGCAGAAAAGACTACAAACCCTGCTAAAAAAAAAGATGGTCTCCCACCCCCACCAAGCTGTTGTTTAAAACTAGCCAACAGACGGGTGACAAGTTAGACGCCAGGCAACCAGTTTGTCGTACAGAATATATATAGATCTATATAATATATCTATATGATATAATATTATATAAAAAATTTCCCCTTCAAGCAGCGAAAGCATCCACAACAGGATGGGTTACACTTATTTAATGGCCTTGTTCCAGTGAAGCATACATATAAGGACTGAGTAATATTAATTAAGACATGAGTCTTATGTTCGGGTAAAATTGGGTTTGTTATTATAATAGTAAGCAGGGCCGTTTCTAGCCAATTTGAATAATACCTATTTAAATCCCTATTGCCCCCCCCCCAAATTATATATATATAATTTTTTGTCTATTGTTGTGTCAATTTTTGTGGTGTCTGCTAAATGATTTAAAGTGTCAGTTATTGCATTATTATTTCAGTCTAACCTATAAAACCCTTTGTTACCCCAAAGTACATATAAAAGCTTTATCAGTGGCATAAAATTAACCAATGCTGCTACTTAATCATTTGGTACTCGTTAATGCGTTAACGTCCCCTTTAAATAACGCTCTGCTCTGCTCTCTATGACGCTGCTCCCATTAAGCGATGTTGGAAGTGAATGAATTGATTCAGCATTTCGACACCTCCGTAAGAATGCATTTAACTCGACAAAGCGGTCTAAGAAAGGATGTATTGATCTCGTGAATAGGGAATTTTACTATACAAATATTTTTTAATTGGATGTTAAAGTTTATATGGGAATATTACATGACACGCTGATCCTTTAAACAATGCATTGGCGCAAAAAACACACACCTTTTGGACAAATGTGCCACAAATATTTGGACAAATGTGCCACACAAGTGCCACAAATACTGCCTAAACAAAACACTGATTATTTACTGTACCAATAATTTAAATTGGCCTTTGAACTTAGCTTTATTGCATGGCAAAAATTGTTAGGCGACCGCCTAGCTCGGCTATGCCTAGAAACGCGCCCTGTGTACCAATAATGTATGTGTCACGAATTTGGTTCATGGACTTCCGTTTATTCACCACCAGATGTCACCCTTTCCATTACATTGACTCTCGCAATACACAAAAAAAAAAAAACGGTTTGCATAGCACCAGGACTACATATCCCATCATTCTTTGCACACTGCACTGATTTACACTCATTGCACACAGCTGTTTCTAATTACCTCATCCACTATATAACACCCACTCTAACCACATTTCTCTGAGTATTGTTTAGCCTGTACCCCTTTCCGAGTTTTCTCTGTGTTTGCCTTGCCTCTCGGTTTCTGATCTTTGCCTGTTTTTCTGGATTTTTCCCTCTCGTCTCGCCCTTGTGATTCTGTTTGCCGATCGTTGACCTACGTTAGCCCTAGGATTATTCTTGTGTTTTTGCCCGCCATATAGCTGTTTGCCATTGTTTGACCCTGCCTTTTTACCACGTCTCTTTAATAAAAGCTTGCCGATGGATCCACACGTCTCACGTCTCACAGCCCCGTTACAGAGTGTAACAAGGACACCTTAAAATAAAGTGTTACCCAATGATGTTTTACATTGCATTTTCTACAAGAAGTGTTAGATATTTAACATTTATAGCTTAATAAAGTGACATCTTTAGTGTATCTCCAAAAAGACTATCAATGCACTAAAGGGGGAAAAAATGACATACCAACTTTATTATTAAAATCTTGCAAAGGCAAAGTTGCAAAGGCAATTTGAAGAAGAAAACATTCAAGGAAAAGTAAATCATTAACAGATATGAATCAATTTTTTTCTTAGCATGAATATTGTTTGACATCTACTGTCTGTATTGTTTCATTATTTTAACTATTAATAATTTTATTTAGGTTGGGATTTGATTAAGACAATTTACACAAGACACAATGAGTTTACTGGTGCTAAGTCAAGATCAGTGTCAAAAAATCTTGTACATATGAAGCATACTGTCAAGTAATATAGGCACAGAAATATTGATATAGGGAATATGTAAGACTATGCTAAAGAAGTTAACGTGATGTCCTGTATACACTTAAAAGTGTACTCTGTCTTGGGAAAACTTCCTTTTTTGTTGTATACTCAGTGCCTGAAAGAAAATATTAACAAAAACACCTAATTAGTTCGAATCTGCAAGAAAACTCAGTTAATAAATTTTATTTTACTAAGATTTTTTTTCAGATCACCTTTTTCTTGGCTTTATCAAATGATAATCCTTAGAACTAGAGCAGAAATCTGCTTCTCAATGTCTGAAACCTGATAAAAATCATTAAAAATCAAGTAACACACACATACATACAACAGACAGATAAATAGATAGATAGAAGCTCACCTCACTTTCTGTGCTCTGAACCTTAGCAGCTGCCAAAGCAACCTGGTCCTCCAGTTCAGAGAGCTCTGAATCAGTTAACGGGCCGCTGTAGTGATTCTTAGCATTCTGCTCAATCATTTGCAACTTTTTTGCCATTTCGAAGGACT
>JADLZN010004612.1:0-190172 GCA_018155175.1 Sinocyclocheilus anophthalmus
ATTCTGCTCGGCTGCATCTGGCAAACGGCAAGCGACACACCAATTCAAACGCGCGTGTTCTCCTCATGGCAACCAACTGGAAAGACCTCCGCTTAGCTGTCCCGAACACTGCCTGAGGGAAATACAAATGTTACGTTTTTAACATGGACAACAGAAATACTGGAATATTTAATAAATAAAAAAATAAAAAAACAGCAGCGGAAAAAGAGGCCAAGTAAAACAAAAGTGATTTTGCAAAAGAATGAACACTTAACAAGACCTATAAATGTTTATTCAAACATGAACAAAAATTGAATAAAATTACGAAAAAATTTACTTTAGTTGTCATATTATATCATTCACCTTGAATGTGCCAGACATTTGATTCATTAGTAGGCAAATAACTAGCAGAATAACAACGTGTAGTAACCTGTAAAACTGATTGTGCTACAAACCAGTTTGTTTTTGATTATAATAATGTTAAAATAATAGGAAACCTGCTCCAGACACCTGCTCTTATGGCTCCACATAATCATACACCTGCTTTATGTTAAAAATAAAGTGGATAAGGAATGAAAAATGAAAATGATTTTTTTTTTTTTTTTTTTTTTTTTTTTTTTTTTTTTTTTTTTTTTTTTTTTTTTTTTTTTTTTTTTTTTTTTTTTTTTTTTTTTATGAATTAAAATAAATACAATGGAAAAATCTAAATAAAGTAAAAATAAATGGTAAATTAACAAACACTAGAAGAACAAACACTAAATCGGACTTATAAAAGTGCACTAAAAAATAAACAAAAATTCAATAAAATTACGGAGAAATTAACTTTATTTTTATATTAATTATTTATGCAGCACTGTCTGATTTACTTAATCTTGCTAAACATTAGAAAACCAACCACCCACTAATTACATTTCACATTTTCTAATAAAGCGTGTTTGTTATGTACAGAATGATTTATGTTCCCATGTTAAAATGGATGAAAACTGAAAAATTACACTGAATTAAAATTAAAATGCAAATAAAATTAATTAAAAAAATATAATAACAATAATAATTTTGCCTTGAATTAAAACAAACTAAACTAATAAACTAAACTGAATTTTACAATCAAATTCCTGTATAAAAAAATAAAAATATAGTATTTTTTAAAACTATAATTACCTTGGTGCTCTTGTCTGGACTGGTGCTAGTGCAAAAAGTTGTCGACTCTGGCGAAGGAGCAGGAACCAGAGCGAACCTTGGCCATCAGCTGCACGCACTCGGTGGCCTGACCCAAAGCCAGCATGAGTGGAGGCTGTTTGGGCAGATTCTGAGACTCTGAATGAAGGACAAGATCACAGATATGAGGCCATTAAAACCATTAAATATTTAGGAATGATAATAACAACTCATGGCCATTTACAGACCATACAAGTCTTTTAGCGGTCTCATGTTACTGCAGCAAATGTAAATTAAAAGGCCTACATAGGCGATCATGTTCAAGCCTTAGTAGCACCACAAACGCGGCTGCCTGCGACTCCAAAACCCATTACGGAGGAAATAGTTGCGTTTGTTATGGTGTAAAATGCTCATTTAGGTAAGATTGAATCATGATGCTGAAATACTCTTCCAGTGTGAGGTGATTGTTCGGCTGTTATTACGGCGTGTCACGGAAGATTTAACCAGATTTAACAATAGATCCTCCAGCCGGGTGCGTCTTGTCTATAACGGGATCTGCTCTCACGCACGGAAAATGTTTTATTGTTAATTACGCGTGTACGGGTGTCTTTCGTTGTGGCTTCTCGTACGCGTTACTGGCTAAATGTGCGCACTTTGTAATCAGTCGTGATTTTATAGACGAATGCGAGAGAAAGTTTGGTGGTAGTCGCTGCTGTATAAACTACACGCAGTTCAATCACATGCGCTGTTGTCATATAGACACGGAGTATTTCTAGGCTCATCGAAACATTTGGGTTCGCGCTTGTAAACTGAGAGGTGGCTGTAGTGGAAAACATGGCTGTAATCTGTGAATACCGTTTTGCCTCGGATGTGTGTGTGCTGAGATTAGGCGGCTAAAAGCAGGTGTGTGTGTCCAGCGTCTTTGTATTTGCCCGTTAGCTTCGGCTCAAACCCGTCACCCCATCATCCTATTTGCACAAGGGCGGATATAATCCAGCAGCAGCTGCCACCTGCCTGGAGTCACGCCTCCGATCAATGGCAAGCAATGCTTTCATTCTCCTGTCTGTCTGCCAGACCGGGCTCTATAGATTCATTTATTTATTTTATACTTTATTATTCCTTCTAGTCCCAGTCTTTCAATCACTCCCATATAGGCTACACAGCCATTTGATGCTATTTTTATCTCTCAACATCTACAGATAAATTAAAAGCTGTAGTATACTGTAACTGATAAATAAATAACAAATACACATGCATGCATTTATAGGCTACATTATTATGGTCAGTGATTGTAGATTGTAGATTGTAGAATCCTTGGGACCTTTAACTGTTTAGGGCTTTTCACACTTGAAATGGTTAACACTGGGTCATTCTAAACCCCAGGTAAACTGAATCCTGGGTTATCTTGTTTCACGTTTCACTTCCCATACTTTTCCTGGGATTTACAGTTAATCCTGGGTTTTCATAAACTGATTTACACATTGTCAGTGTTGGGGAGTAACTGCTAGTTACATGTAACATAATTTAATTACAAAATATGTAACTGTAAACTGTTACAATTACTGAGAAAACGCATGTTATTAAATTACAGTTACTTGTGAAAATGTTAACGATTAAAAAGGGGGTTACATCTGAATAATTTCACACACATACAGATTTGATTGATTTCTTTCCCAAATTATGCAGCACGTGACCCGTTTAAAGGCTCTAGAATTGTGCATCCTCATTATATATTAGCCTGCTTTTTCCTGAATGGTCTTATAAATTATAAAGGTAAGAATGAAACGGTCTCTTTTGCACAAGTTTCATCTCCATTTGACATTTTCATTAAGCATGTGAATATGAGACACGCTAAGTCAGCTAACAGGAAACATTCTCAGAACTTTATAACATTCTGGCAAGGCTCACTCAACGTTATGTACAAACATTCTTCCAGCAGCATTAACAAAATGTTTGTTCTATGTCATCTGGTCCTAATAACGTTCTCAAAACAGTAGCACAAAAATATTGTTTATACATCATTTATGGAACGTTTTTCTGTATCAATTTAGTTGGACGTTTGTCTAACTTTTTTAAACATGAATTCTTACTAGTTTTAGATGGTATAGAGAACATTCAACAATAATTTCCTATGTTTGTAAAATGTCAAAACATTATACATTGTGAACTTTCAAAGGACATTTGGTAAGAACGTTTCAAAACTTGGAGCATATTTAGTTAGGAACATTCTAAGACCGCCTTTTCACATTTGGCACCACATGACGGGGGTTGATGCTGTAAAAGTGGTTCTAACCCTGTGGTTCTAAAGCAGGGTTTCCTAACCCGGGTAAAAAGCAGTGGTAACCCCACCTCTGAATTGCAACTGTGTAACGTTCCTCAACCTGGGGGTTAAAAGCTGTATTTAGAATGACGATAACTCAGGGTTAATCGCTCTTAATTCTGGTTGCCAAATTGGTTATGAACACCACTACTGCTAAAATATCAGTGTTTATTATCTCTCTCTCTCTTCTCTTATAACACACACACACAGTTTGTATATATATAGATATATTATATATATATATATATATATATATTTTTTTTTTTTTTTTTTTTCCAGATCCCTGGTATATTGGTCTCCATTCTCCCACTTTTTAAAAATGCAAATATGCACCATTAATTTCCAGCAGTTTTATAAATTTGTCCAATTACATTTTCAAATGTATGAGTTTTATTAACTTTTGTTTTGTTTTGAATAATGCTTAACCCATGTGGGTTCTTTTTATTAAAACACACTTGCTATTATCACCTACAGACCCAAGGCTAAATTCCTTTTCATTGCAGAACATTTATTATCGGGGTGTTTCAGAAATGATAATTGTCACAACTGGGCAAAAACAACTATTATGGGCTGTCGATTACAATTGCATATTGTGACAGGAGGACATCACGCAAGGAGTTTATCACCTCTGCTTTTGCAAAACATCGACCTTCAGCTTTGTTGACAGATCTTTGTTCACACTCTTTTGCATTAATCTGTAATGCATTGAGAGCACTCTGCGAAAGATGTTATGTCAGGTAGCCTACAATGTGTTTAATTTGGTTCCATCTAAGTGAACTTAAAAATTCTGTCATCATTTACTCACCCTCAAGTCTTTTGAAACCCATTTCTTTCTTTCCTGGAACACAAAAGGAGTTATTTATAGCAGAATGTCCTTCTGCTCTCTTCCATATAATGAAAGTAAACGTTGGCCACAGCTGTTTCTAACACAGTTATTGTATGGCTTCAGAAGACTTGGAATATAGCATGCATGTCATATGGACTACTTTTATGATAGTTTTATGGTGATCGTTTTTGATGCTTGACCGCACCTGATCACCATTCACTTTCAAAGTATGGAAGAAAACAGCTCTGACGTTTTGCTTTAGTGTTTGGAAGTGTTTTGTGCACTTTTGGAAGGTTGAGTATATAATGACAGAATTTTAATTTTGGGGTGTTTTCACTTTTATGGTGCAGATTAGTTTTTGTTTATAGCAAATGAGCCATCCGACCAACTAGAATTACAGCATATTAATGTGGTAATGAATTATGTCTTAAAGTTTAGGCATTCGATATTCAGCTTGTGAAGGGACACTGCAGGATGTCGTCTATCCTGTTGTGTTTCCAAACCTGAAGAAGGCAGAAATATAATTTCCCTGTCAAATCCTGAGCTTTTAAAAGCAGCTAATTTAGAGCTTTGTAGATCAATATCAGTAATACTGTAAGATAATGTGAAGGTTCCCTTTTCAGCAAAAGACTTAAGTAATCAGCTTTTCCTTTTTGCATAGCTGCTGTATTCTGCACATTTTGTCAAGGGGGTTGAGAGTCTAATTGAAGCGGATTGTGGTAATCAAGCAAAGGAATGACTTTTGGCATTATGGAACAGAAATTATTGATCCACGATAAGAATAGTTCATAATTGGTGCTTTTTGCAGTGTTGAGATGCCTTTACAAGTCACCATTCTCTACAGTAAAGAACTCAAATGAGCCTCGGACATGATAAATGGAAATGGAATGGCTTTCAGGAACCAAAAATGTGATCTGCATGGGATAGCAGAAACTGTTGACCTTTTTATCTACCAATTTGGACTTTTTCTAGTAATTCTGAGAATTGTGAGATGTAAACGTGTAATTCTGAAAAAAATAAGTCAGAATTGTCAGCTAAAAGGAAATTACCTTTATTATTTTTATTGGTGGAAACAATAAAATAGGATTGCAAGATGTAAACTCAGAATTCTGAGACAAAAGTCAGAATTGCGAGATAAAAAACAAGCCGATTTGAGGGGGGGGAAAATTGATTTACCTGGTTATATATGCAAATCGTTTTTTTTCTTCTCACAATTGGGGTTTATATCTTGCAATGTGTCTTTTTTTTCTCAGAATTTCTAGTTATATTCTCACGATAATTCGCTGATAAATTCTGAGCAAAATGCACAGAATTGGCTAGGAAAAAAAACGTTGATTGTAAGATAAAAAGTCACAAACCTTTTTTACTGTGCAGAAAAAAAAAATAGAATAATATATTTTTTTTTTTGTAGAATGCAAATAATGTGAAAACATACTGTTAATCATTATTATTTATTTGCGTTTTATTATATTTATAGTCTATTTTAAATCTATTTTTAGTTCTTTGGAACTGATTTAATCTTTTTCAGTGCTGTTTACTCTTTTGTCATATTATTACAGCAAAACCGTGTGAGAGTGTGTGTTCTTGCGATTATAAGCATGACATGGTGCAGTCAGGCTTGAAACAAATCTGAGCCATGCTACTGTGATTATGCAGTCAGCTGAAGTGTAGGCTGACCAATGGGAACAGTGAACTGAAACTACCCATTTCATGATGGTTATTGCGATGGTGGCAAAAACAACTGGAAGCTTAAAATCAATTATGCATGAAAATGCTGTCATCCACGCTGACTCTGGAAAGCTTGTGATTCACCACCCAGTGCTTTTTGTGTACAAGGAAATATCAAAGCAATACTTACTCTTTCTTAACGATTCCATGGCTGCTCTGAAAGGGTTTAAAGAGATAGTTGCCCAAACATGACACTGCTGCCAAATCAGCATGACTTGTTTTCTTGCGAGGAGCACAAAAGGAGATATTTTGCAGAACGTCCAAGCTGCTCTTTTCCATACAGTAAAAGTGGATGGAGAGCAAGGCCCACTTTGCTAGCTAAATCTTGTGTACTGCGAAGAGGAGAAGAGATGACAGAGTTTTCAATAGGCGTGAACTCTCGCTTTAATATCATCAGGGCCCCTAGATAAGAATTACGCTTTTGTAATCAATCTCAAACTCAAGCAAGCCGAGAGGGTAGCGCACAGAGATCCGAATCAAAGCAATTGGAGAATATTAGAGCGGGGAACAACACAAGCTTTTAATGTGATATGAAAGCTAAATGTTCTTTGTACTGATTGATTTTTAATGTTCCCAACACCCGCCATTTCTTTCACTCTCTTTACGAATACAAGAGTGGCTTTCTGGCATTTTATCAACAGTAGTCTTTATTGGCGGCTCTGAGTGAGGCAACCAAAAAGAGGACTTTTACAAACAAATGTTCCTGGATTCTTGATCTTACAATTGCTTGTTTGCAATTTAGTATCCTGTGCTTTAGAAATGAATAGGAATAATAGAGAAATTTCTTAGCAGGTTCTTTGGCTTTTCTGATCAATTTTTCACCCCACTCAGCCATTGTGTTTGTAAAGCTTGCCTGCTCTACACCCTCGGCCTCTCAGAAGTAATCTTCTTTTGAATGCCAGCTGACCATTGATCTGTATATACCCTCAAACCATTCTCAGGGCTTTCAGGGGCTTTTTGCTCATAGTCTCTTTGTATTTAACCTTCCTCATATCAAATGCCACAACAGAGTGAATACGTCCCATTGATAACGGTGGACTTTATACTTATTTGCCTGTAGCTACTTTAATCACTTATAGTTTCTTTGATGATATATGCTGTTATGTAGCTGTAAAGCTTTACATTTCTTAAGGTATTAAATGACTACGATTTGTTTAATATTAGTTTTCTTTATTTGAAATGAAATTGTAATAGTTGAAGCTTAACTGGACTGTATCGACAGTGTCCTCTCTCATTTTCAGATGAAAGAGAAGATGTTCAAAAGAAAACCTTCACGAAATGGATAAACTCCCAGTTTGCTAAGGTAATGTGACTTGAGTATTTTTTTTTTAAATAGTGTGTTGAGGTAACACTGAATCACCCAAAAATTAAAAGTCTGCCATTATTTACTCGCCCTCAGGTTGTTCCAAACCTTCCAAAGATATTTTGAAGAAAGTTGGTAACCAAACATGATGACAGAATTGTCATTTTTGGCTGAACTATCCCTTTAAATTGTAATAAAAAATGTTTAATCATGCAAAATCTGTGTTGATTAACCAATTAAGACGATCTTTAAACTGAGATTTTCTGAGAAATCTTCATGGATTTCTGTTGTTGCATCCTGGAATTGCATGTTATAGGTATGCAAACTGAAATGTTGCTATTCATCCACCTACTACATGGTGGGCGGATGAGGAGATGTAAGGTAGACAGGTTTGATATCAAGGTTAAAAGTTAAGATTCAGACTTGCACATAGTCTTGATCTTGAGGTTAAAAGTTAAGATTGACACTCGCTCACATTCTTGTCACTAACCTTTATCTATGTCAGGATGTGAGTGTGAATGTTTGAATGCTTGCTTTAGATTTGTTTGTGTGACGTTTTGCGCTTCTAGGTAAGGTATTTCAAAACAGAGGTTTCTGCGTTCTCTTTGTAACTCTGTTAGCGTCCTTTTACAGTGTGTTAACAGAGGAAGGACATCAGTTTTTTGTCCTTCAAACTGAGAGAGAAGTGGTTGCTTCAAGGCAGAGCTGTGGGGGAAAAGTTATTTTTCGTTTCAAAGAACTTCACAGTATGAAGTGTACTGTGTATGAAGAACTGAATAAAGACCTGCAGCCTTTATAAGTTCTGTTTATTCTCCAGACAAGAAGACCCCCTATCGATGACCTCTTCACTGATCTGTGTGATGGCCGACGTCTTCTTGAACTCCTGGAGGGTCTGGTTGGCCATGAAATAGTAGGTCCATCTTTAAATTTGAAATATGCATATTACTTCGACGCCAATAGCCTCGTGGTTAGTGTGTCGACATACAGCACAACTGTGCTCATGGTGACCCGAGTTCGATTCCTGTCTCGAGGTCCTTTGCCGATCCCGCTCACCTCTCTCCTCCCAGTAATTTCCTGTCGTCTCTCTACTGTCCTATCACAATAAAAGGCATAAAAAGCCCTTAAAATAACTTAAAAAAAAGAAAGATGCATATTACAAAATAAGCCATTAAAGGAATATTTCACCCCAAAATGACACTTTTCCTCATCATTTACTCATGAATACAAAAGTAAAATTTGAGGATAGTCATGGTAGTACTCTTTTTTTTTATACAGTTACAAGGAATGCTGAATAAGGATTTCATAATGGATTAAAAAAAAAACATTAGAAAAATATAAAAAAATTGGTGCAATATATTTCAAATCTTCTGAAGTCAAACGATAGTTTAAAAAAGAAACAGGCCAAAATGTACGCCCATGTACATAAATTGGCTGTTAATTTAACCCCAAAATGTTGTATGTATTTCACTTTGGTCTATTTCACAAACCAAAATGTATTTTATTTGATTGCTGAATGAAAATTTAACATTTGCACTCCTGTAATATTCCTTGGCATGTTCACGAGAGAAAAAGTGATGTTACTCTTAAGTTGGCTCTTTTAAAACCAAACTGCCTTTTTTTCTATTTTTACTATTTTATTTTATTTTAAGTTTAAGATTATTATTTTAAGCCATTATTTTAAGTTATATATAATCTAATATAATATAACACCAGTTGGGGGGTTAAATTAACAGCCAATTTTTGCGCATGTACGTGTTATGTACTGTTACTATAATGATGGCTAAATATCCCTTTAATTGGCTCTGAGGGGTGATATTCTGAGATGCTTTTCATTGTTCTATTTTTATCAAGGAAAAAATACTCCTGGTTTCAAAGTGTTTGGACAAGGCTGAGTGCATAAATGGTTGAATTAATTTGCAATGGATGCTCAGAGTTCAGTTCTGATACAGTATATTCTTCATTTGCAGGTTAAAGAACGTGGTTTCACTCGAGTGCACTCCCTCAACAATGTTAACAGGGCCCTGCAGATCCTTCAGAAGAACAATGTGAGTTAATTGGTTCAACTGGCTGTTTTACTGTTCACAGCTTTTGGAATTTCAATGTTTCGGTTGAGCTTTTTTAATAAATGCAAGACAAAATTATGCAGAAGCAAAATTTCCAGTTTGATAAGGTAATGGTACTTATCCATTTCACAGACATAAAAGCATTTTATGCTTGATAAAATGTAGTGAAACAACCAGACAGCTTGAATATGTGTTTGAAGAACCAAATAAAAGCCAAGTAAGATCGCAAATTATGCAGTTTGGTTGAAGTCATTTTCCCGCAAATATCAAACTGCTGATATCTAAAACTGACGTGGCTGAAGTATGTAATCTTTATCTTGTTTAAAGTCAACTTATAATCAAAACTGACCCTGTTTACTGTCTTAATACAAAATCCTGGTCGTATTATGTGCAATGAAGGGTCTTACGTCCCATCCGTCCATTTCTAGGTTGAGCTGGTGAACATTGGAGGAGCTGACATTGTAGATGGCAATCATAAACTGACCCTGGGGCTCATCTGGAGCATCATTCTCCACTGGCAGGTATGAGAGTTCAATCCAGTGAAATCAGACCTACAATCTTTCTGGTTTGCCTTCAAGGACAGTAGAACACTAAAGGACCTTTATCATCCATTATGTTATTCTATCAAAGGTTTTATATGTAGTGCATTTGCAGTGGACTGTCATGTGCTTATCTGTACAGGAACTCGTTTCCTCTGTTTTTTCTGCTCATCTGATAAGGTGGCCCTACTGTGGTTTATGTTCAGAGCTACTGATGTCATCTTCTTTCAGCTTATGTTGGCGGTGGTTAAAGGAATAAGGGCATTTAAGACTCAGTCTGTAACGTTTCTGCATTGAGATTAATTCAAAAAGTGCGACTGATTAGTAACTATCATATTAATTTACCATGGAATTTACATCATACTCCTAGATATTTTTAAGTTTGTATCCATGGTGTTATAATGTTACATAATGGAAATCTTTATACACTGTTAAAAATGTTGGGGTCATTAAGATTTATTTAAAATAAATTAATATTTTATTCAGCAAGGATGCATTACATTGATCAAAAGTGACTGTAAATACATTTATAAAGTTATAAAAGATTTATATTTTATATAAATGCTGTTCTTTGAACATTCTATTTATCAAATAATCCAGAAAAAAATTAACCTGAAAAAACGGTTTTTAAAACATTGTAATGATCAGAAATGTTAATTTAGCATTAAATCAGCATATTAGAATGATTTGTTAAGGATCATGTGACTCTGAAGACTGAAGTAATAGCTTTGCAGTTACAGGAATAAATACATTTTACACTATTTCAAATAGACACAGTATTATATTTAATAGTATTTCTATTAATGATTTATTGTATTTTTGATCAAATAAAGGGGCTTCTTTCAAAACTCGTAGAGAACCCAAACGTTTGAATGGCAATATATTACCACATTCTTGTACATGGTATTTACTCCTAGGCATTTCAAAGAATCTCATGGTATTACCTTGGTTCACATTCAACCAGGATATTACCCTTGTACATGCAGTATATGTACCATGTACTGAGTGTTATCACATATTTTTGTTGTGCTTATCCTCTTAATAAAATTGTAATCATAAAATCTGTCTGTAAATATTAGCTTTATGAGGCCGTGTTGCTATATTTGTCACTGTGCTGATAAATGTGTATATATCCTGTCCTTTGCCATACAGGTTAAGGATGTGATGAAAGATGTCATGGCAGACCTACAGCAGACAAACAGTGAAAAGATTCTGTTAAGTTGGGTCAGGCAGTCTACTAAAAACTACAAAGACCTCAATGTGGTCAACTTCTCCAGCAGCTGGGCCGATGGTTTTGCCTTCAATGCACTCATTCACAGCCACAGGTGTGTGGGGTTGTTATTTTTGGGTGCTTTTTTGAAAATCACAGAATTTGTTGGTTTGACGACTAATGAAATTGAAAATGAATGTCTTATATTCATTGGTCATAAACTGCATGGTTGAATACTGGCTTGGCCTAAAGCAATTTTTGAAGCTGATTATGGCTTATTGTTTTTCTATTTTTCTGTGTAGTACATTTGGGTAATGAACCAGCTGTTTCGATCTGCTTTTAGCTATTTCAAGCATGTGCACGGAAAAATAATTTTTGTTATTAACTATCCTATATTAATTACATCATCCGCTTTGTCTTTTTTGCCAGGCCGGAGCTGTTTAACTGGAGTGTGGTGGAGCAACAGGATAATGCCATTGAGAGACTGGATCACGCCTTCAACGTTGCAGAGAAGAGTTTAGGCATCGACCGACTGTTGGACCCTGAGGGTATGACCTTTCTTCTTCTCGCTCACATTAGCCTTTGAAGTTTTTCTGACTAATACAGACAGGGCTTTTTTTAGTTTAGTTTTTTGGATGGGAGGAAACGTCTTGTTACATCAACATCTAAAACAGAATTTCATCACATAATTTATGCCATGGGGGTTTTTACCACTTATGGCTGGTTCTCTATGGACAGATCCAAAGGAAAGCGATCTAATATACAGTACATGCATGATGTTTCTTTCCTACGCATAAATCCATAAAGAACATGTATAGATATATAATTTAAATAAAAGTTATATGATCACTGCCGTTCAAAAGTTTGTTTTTAAAAAAAGAAAATTATTTCATGTAGATAATAATAAGAAATGTTTATTAGCCATATTAGAATGATTTCGGAAGGATCGTGTGACACTGAAGACTGAAACAATGATGCTGAAAATGAGCTTTGCTATCACAGGAATAAATTGCATTAGAAAGCAGTTATTTTAAATTGTAAGAATATTTCACAATATCACTATTTTTACTGTACTTTTGATCAAATAAATGCAACCTTTGTGAGCATAAGAGATTTCTTTCAAAACATTGTATCAATCCTAAACTTAGTAGTACACTTACAACATTCTTTTAAATACAAAGCAATGTTTGCAGGGATCTTCTGCTTCTCACATTCATCTAAGACTCTAATAATCTCACATATGTCTCCTCTAGGAGTTAGATTAATTAAGTCAATTAAGTCATTGCTTAACTCATGGGCATATCTTTTCGCCATCACAGATGTTGCTACAGCTCATCCAGATAAGAAATCCATCATTATGTACGTCACCTCCCTGTTCCAAGTGCTGCCCCATGGCGTGAGCATGGAGGCCATCCAAGAGGTGGAGACCCTCCCTCGAGCTACAGTAACCAAGGAGGAGCACTTCCTCTTTCAAACCCAACAGCGTTACTCCCAGCAGGTCAGAGGAACGCACACTCATAGACACGCACAGTTTTGAACAGTGTGCAGTAATCGTAATGCATGGACCCATTATCTCTGGCGCCACATACGTCTAATATGAAAGCCTGAGACTTCTCTGGTTTCAAAAAGTTTTCAGACGTTCTCAGGATGTCGAATGCACCTCTATCTCGTCAACACACTCTGCCAGCTGACATTGAATTATGTTTTGTAATTTGTGATCTAATTTTGCCCATTTGCATTCCAACGTCTTCTTCGTCCTTCTCACTGCCATATCCAGCTCATTGCTCCATCACTCAACTCTCCTCAATATTTCCATCCATTTTTTGTTTGCTTATTTCAGTCTTTCTTGTCTTCTGCACCTCTCTTAGATCACAGTCAGTGTGGCCCAGAGTCGTGTCCGCACCCCGTCTCCCTCCTATAAGCCTCGATTCAAAAGCTATGCCTTCACTCAAGCTGCCTACGTCAAGACACCTGAACAGCAGAGGAAGTTCCTCACCACACAGGTTGGTCATTGTTGACTTCTGGTTTTCCATATCAGGCATTGTAATTTGTTTTTAGTGTACAACAACCTCCGACTGATATCAGTGCTGTCACGCTTTAAAAAAAGCTTGTTCCAAATGTATTATATTGGCCTGGCAGACAACAAAACTGACAACAACAAATGCCATAGATTTGCAATGAGGAAGGGACCTGAGGGATGTTTCAAAGACTTGGGTGTGGGCTTTTTTGACTTTAAGTATGGAACTGTCCAGAACAACTGCACAGCACACACAGCACAACACACAAAAAACTAGCATTGTGAGCACCCACATTTTCTTTGGAAAATGCAATAATCCACTTTATTATGTAGTATTTAAAAATACAAACATTGAATACGTGACATTGTGTGTTCCTGAGATACTTTTATCTACATAAGGCAGCTCTGTTTGACCAACTTCCTGTTTTAACAACCAGTCTAGTTGATGGAACACTGCCACAATTTTACATTTTTAGAAGAAAATGTGAGTAGTGCTTCTGAAAACAGTGTTGTTATTTTTAACTTAAACTAAAGCCATTAAAATTGAGCATCGCTTTAGTTCAGGCAGGCCACATCAGTCAAACTTACATCAACTGACAGTCAGCTGTTTCTGACATATACCAATCCAGTTTTGACACCTATCACAGCGGTCTATTTAAATCCCCATTCAGCCTGGTTGCACACCACATCTAACTCCCCCTCTATCCCCAAATCAGCTTGAACCTGTATTATAATCTGATATTGGTTTGCGATTTTTTTATTTTTTATTTTTTCAGCTTTACGGTAAATTACGTTGTATTTTGCCCTGTTTACAACAAACTCATGTTAAACTGTGAAATGTAATATGTGTTCATGATTACTGGATCTGTTCTGTTACCCCAGGGGGGTTTGACTTGCTGCTCTCCCCACTCTGTCCAGGCATGGCTGCATGGACAGGCGCGTGGACTTTGCCCAGAGCAGAACCATACCGCCAAACATAATTGTAGATCATTATTATAATAAATATACATTGACGAAAGTGGTCTTGACTGAATTACATTTGGAGATGAAAAAGCTGAAATAATACAATGTAAAATGAAAAAAAAAACACATAATGTAAAAAAAACAAACTTAACTGAATAATCTGTTTACTTTGAAGGACTAAAATTACACACAACTGAAATAAAAATAATATACTGTGTGTTATGTATTAGGTATGTGTGTGTATATATATATATATATGTATGTGTGTGTGTGTGTGGGTGAACTGAAACTATGATACAAAAATGGTCATTCAAAAATAGTATAAATAGTCTATAAATAATACGAAAAATAACATGTTGTAAAAACTCTAGGGTGTGCGGGTGGCTGCCAAAAACCTTGATATGTGGTGCGAAAGTATCGGAGTGTTTTTTAACATATGTTGTGGGTAGTGTCTGGGTGGTTAGTCAAACCTAAAGATATTTTGGGCAGGGAGGGGCACTTCTTTTTTTTTTTTTTTTTGGTCCCCAAGATATGACTCAAGTCTCTTCTTTACTGTCAGTTTGTGGGATTTTTTTGCCTGGTCGGTCAGATGAAAATTGTAGGCTGAAGGTTGCTTAGAAAAACCTCTGTGTGATTTGAGGTTTTATTGTCCAAGGCGCAAATGGTATGAAAGTTGAACACCGAATTTGAATTTTTTTATGTAGTTTTTTTTTTTTTTTTTTTTTTTTTTTTTTTTTTTTTTTTTTTTTTTTTTTTTTTTTTTTTTTTTTTTTTTTTTTTTTTTTTTTTTTTTTTTTTTTTTTTTTTTTTTTTTTTTTTTTTTTTTTTTTTTTTTTTTTTGTTTTTTTTTTTTTTTTGTTTTGTTTTTTTTTTTTTTTTTTTTTTTTTTTTTTTTTTTTTTTTTTTTTTTTTTTTTTTTTTTTTTTTTTTTTTTTTTTTTTTTTTTTTTTTTTTTTTTATTTTTTTTTTTTTGTTTTTTTTTTTTTTTTTTTGATTTGTACATATGAGCATACCATAAGCACCACTAATAAAACCTGTCTAAATCAACTCAACACCATGAGGCCCCGCACAATCTTCAAATTCAATCTGAAAACACCCTGATATTATCAGTCAGCCAATGCATTTCACTCAAGCACATAGGAGGACAGAGGGTATTTCCCAAAGCAGGAAAAGAAAATTAGAAGGCTAACTTTAAAGATCACCCAGCTTTTGAGGATGAAACAGCCAGAACTCTAGGGGATTTAGTGACACGCATGTGTGTACCCATGATTAGCCAACCACTCCTACCGCCTCATTGCCAATATGCTCTTTAGGCAAGTCTTGATTTAATGACAAAAACTCGATGTTTTTATTATTTTTAAATCCATACATCATCTAACCCATTTGTTTCCCGTCTATCTGCCTGCAGTCTCCAGACAAGCCTGATGAACTGCGACCGTCCCCCAGTCCCCTGCCACAGGGGCTAAATGAGCTGGAAAGCTACCAGAGTGCTCTGGAGGAGGTCCTGACCTGGCTGCTCTCCGCAGAGGACGGCTTGCAAGCACAGCCACCCATCTCCTCTTTTGTCGAAGAAGTCAAAGAGCAGTTTCACACCCATGAGGTAATTTGCTAGTTAGTGTTTTAAAGCTTTTGAGGTTGGGGTAGATGAGCGTGTTGATGATTCTGCTGGCCTCAGGTCATATTTTTCTCAGTTGGTGATGTATTGTTTGAAAAAAATTGGCATTCATTTCCATTTTTTTTAAATGTAACACTAGAACAATGATTAAAGTTTGATTTATGCACTTATTAGAATACATAACTGGATTTTTGGTTGAATGTTGAAAAGTTGGCACGAAATGAAAGTTCACTGTTTTCTGATTAGTTATTGATCTTATTGTAAACGAAACCAAGATTGTTTACTTCTTTTTTTTTTTTTGCACTTAATTAAGATGTCATTTCTTGATCTTCCCGTAAAACAACTTCTTTCCGGTGACATATGTCTGACTCCTACAATCATTTAGACTGCTAAAACCCCTCTCCTTTCTTAAAATAAACTTCAAGTTTCATTTAATCAACAACCAGTGGATAGAACCAAGAAACCTACATTTATTACTTTTTCAATAATTCGTTTTACTTGTCATTTTTTAATGTCATTAATTCTGCCTTCAGATGTTGGAAGGATCCTTTTTAAAGATATGGGCACATGAACAGTTAACACAATTTTGCACAGTTTTGAAAACTCTTTGGACCATCTAAACTAGGCTTCCAAATTTCCAAGTGTGAGTTATATGTGAGGAGGAAGCTATGGCTAAACTAGCTATAATTAGTTGCTAATGTTGACTGTACAGTTTAGTTTATTTAGTGTTTAGCATTTCGTGTCACTGACACCAAATTAGCACATAATAATGCAGTGCTTCTGCTGAATTGATAAATAATAAGCACAAGTAAAGTAGTTTTGTTCCTGCATTAAACAAGTTTCCTGTCTTTATCGGTAGGTGTAAAAGAGAGAAAGAAACATAAAATTGGCACTTTTTTTCCTGAAGTCGCACCAAAAATCACTCGAATCCACATCATGTCTCAATTAGGATGTCAGAGCTTATAAGTAGGATCTTTTCAGAAGGACTAGTACACAGCTGTCATGTTAGGTTACTGGTTCAGAATGCTCAAAAACAGTGTTGTCATTTCCTATGTCTTTTTAGCATGGGCAGACTATAGAGATTCCCTTTAGGGGTGATCCAGGAATTGCTATTAAAGCTAGCTGTATTTGTTGTGATTTCATGAGCTTTAGCTGCCAAATGGCAGTTTCGGATTCCTACATAAGCTCAGAGTCTTATGAAACGACCTTTGCCCAAAGTTGAAGGCCATACAGAAAAATACAAGTCCAGGCTGTCCTTTTACAGCTTTTGTTGAGCAATTAGTTTATTAAATAGAAGGTTAAGACTATTCTAAGCAACAGTTACACATTAGTTCTTTCTAAAAATAGCCTACTATTTTTGTACAAACTACAATGTTCTTCTTCATACATTTTACATGTTGCTCTAAAAATGACTCGTAACTACCCATACACTTTAGATTTTGTGTATAAAGTTACATTTAAGTCTGTATTGTCCCAGAAATGCTCTTCAGTTGACACATCTATATATGTTTATTCAGTATCTGACATCTGGTCAGTATAAGACTGATGTTTTACACTTGTGTGAGACGTATAGGAATGGCTCTAAATTTGGACAGGTGATTAATTTCTTCAAAATAACATTGAACCCAAAGGGTGAAGGATGCTGTCTGAAAGTTTTGGAACTAAGATGTATTGTTCAAGAAGTTATGGGCTGTTATTATTAACCCAGATCTTCATATGCCCCCTGTGTTTACAGTCACTGAATAAATCAGATTTCTCCATTCGTGACAGATGGTAATTATAAGTGTTTCCCCTCAGTTTCATATTCCAACATCTTTTAGAATGGTTGGTCTAGGAGTCAAAGGATCAAACTGTGCCTTGCGTGGGTGTGAATTGAAAAGTTATCTGGGGATATTAAATGACTGAGAGAATGGCATGATATAATGAGTGAAAAAAACTCATTGAGGGAAGTGTTAAGGATGAAAACATGTACAGAGAGATTTTTTTAGATGACAGTGCAAAGAAACAAGTCAAGTCACCTTTATATATATAACGCTTTTTACAATACAGATTTGGTGTCAAAGCACTGTACAGCATTAATTAGGAAAATCGTGTCAATAAAGCAAAATGACAATAGTAAACACTCATTTTTCATTTAAAGGCAGTTCATCATTTAATTCAGTGATGTCAACATCCAGCTCTTTTTAAATAATATCTTTGCAATCATGTCAGCGATATCGCTGGAAATTAAGTGTCCCCAGCTAAGCAAGCCAAAAGGCGACAGCGGCAAGGAACCAAACCTCCAGCGGGGACGAATGATCAAAAACCTTGGGAGAAACCAACCAGCTCGTCGGGGGTCCATTTCTCTCTGACCGACGAACCAGCAGTTCATTCCAGCGGCATGCAATGTAACATTGTGCAGAAGCTCAACTGTTTCCTGTGCTGTCCCGGTGGCCTCAGGCGACAGGGGATCTGTCTTGGTATCTTCTCTGGGGTCATCTAGTTGTCCTGGTCTCCGCTGACGTTCAGGGCTGTAGAAGTTCTCTCTAGGTGCTGATCCACCATCTGGGCTGGATACGGACTGGATCCTACAGACTGGATCTGTTTTTTTGGGGCCTAACGTTGACCTCTCGGAATAAGAGAGAAACAGACTGATATTAGCGTAGATGCCATTCTTCTAACTATGTAGCAAGTACATCGGGTTTTATGGGAAGTGTTCCCGGTTCCGGTTGTCCTAATTAATGCAGCCTAAAAATCCTTTAACGGATTTGAATATTAGAAGTGTATTAGTGTGTCATGTGTAAGCCAGGTTAAAGAGATGGTCCTTTAATCTAGATTTAAACTGACAGAGTGTGTCTCCCTCCCGAACAATGTTAGGTAGGTTATTCCAGAGTTTGGTTGCTAAATAGGAAAAGGATCTGCCGCCCGCAGTTGATTTTGATATTCTAGGTATTATCAAATTGCCAGTTTTGAGAACAGAGATGTTAAAAGTTCTTAAACTCTTTATTATTATATTATAAGCATACTATTTGTTTAACGCCATTTACAGTGTACATGGACTGTGTTTAATACATTTTTAAATATATATTTACAATTTTAAACTACTGTTCCAAAGTTTGAGGTCATTACATTTTTTTAAAGTCTTTGAAAGGAGTCTATAAACGTGCTTAAATATTATAACGATTTTTAATATTCCTTAAGTCAATATATTGTAAAAATGTAATTTATTCCTGTGATGGCAAAGCTGACTTTTTTTAGGCATCATACGCCTTCAGTGTCACATGATGCTTCAGAAGTAATTCTAAAATGCTGATTTCGGGCAAGAAACATTTCTTATTATCAATGTTATAAGCAAATATGGTGCTTAATATTTTTGTGGAAACAGTGATGCATTTTTCTTTGATGAATAGAAAGTTTAAAAGAACAGCATTTATTGTAAGTTTTTGTAAGACATTATTTACTGTCACTTTTGATAAATTGTTGCATTCTTGCTTGAATGTTTCTTTAAACAATACAAAAATCTTACGATGTTGTCCGACCTGGTCTGTTTATGTCTTTCCAGGGCTACATGGTGGATTTAAACGTCTCATCAGGTCAGCGTGGCGGGTTCTAAAGCAGACGTGTGTTGTTGTCCTGAGGCGCGACGATGATCAAGAGAGGAGGTCGGGACGATGATCGGCTCACGCTCGCTGGGAACATCGCGTGTGGCATAGGAGAGAACGCGGCAGTGGTCACTGTTTGCATTATCGCCTTTAGCCAGGCATATAAACCTGTCCCTTTTTTTCAGCAAGACTCTTTGCTAATTTTAACAACGTTCATATAACTGATGTTTTTGGAACAGTTATAGTCTTCAGAGTGTTGATTGACCTTCAGCACCGAGCAGCTGAAGCAGCGCTCTGATTGGCTGGCACAACTGAAACTCGAGTAAAAGAATGAGCACATCCCTTTAGGACCCGAACTTTATGACATAAACGACAAATTGAAGAGCAAATTCTGTACTGTAGTTTTTTTCTTTTTTCTGTGTTTATTGATAATCAAAAACAAATAAGTAAGCACAAGTGTCCCTACGCTATAAACTTACAGAAGATCTGAGCTGGACAAGTGCGAGTGAACTCCTGACTCATATGGTGGTCGGTATTATTGAGACCATTGGTGATGGTGCCACCGCAGCCTTTGAGGAAAACCGGCAGGTAAATGTTTTATTGATTTCCCAACAGGAAACATGTTGGCCTCGTCACACCTACCGAATGCGTTTTTTTAAATTCTGAAACGCGAGGTGCCACTGCAACGCTGTTATTGTTTGGTGACTTTTAAACAAGAGCGCAGTGCTCCGTGCATTTTTTTCTGTTGCTAGGCAACACCACCAATTCAGCTGTCCTGTCAGTCTAATCAAAAGGATTATAGCGCGAGCGCTCTAAAATCTTTGGTTTTTATGCTGTTAAGTAAAAAAAAAAAGTAATATAGCGGAAACTTAAAGTGGTCATATGATGCTTTTTTAAAGATCATGATTTTGGTGTATTTGTGTAACAGAATATGTTGACATTCTTTAATGTTCAAAAAACACATTATTTTCAAATACTGTACTTATTGTAGGTCCTCTATGCCCCGCCTCTCTCAAACGCTTTGTTTCCTACAAAGTCCCTCCTTCTGACAAGCGCATTCTGCTCTGATTGGCCAGCTGACCCAGTTCATTGTGATTGGCCGAACACCGCAAGCACTCTTTGGAAATGTAACGCCCCTTACCATAATATTGAGCTTCATCTTTCAAAATAAATGTTAAGACAGAGCCCAAAAGGGGTCTCGTGACAGACACAGTGATGAATCTGGTATGTTTTTGCAGTACACAAGCCATGGTTAAGATAGCTGACTCCACTTTGATGTGACCCCCCCCCCTCTCTCTCCGCTCTCTCGCACACACCTCGCACACACACCACACACAGCTGCGCTAAAACAAAAAAAATGGAACCCCCACATTTGACCGTCCCCTATAGCAAATACTTAAACTCTACCAAACAGTGCTGATGCAGAAGCGCCAGTTGACCAGAGCCAAGTCAGACATGACCTCCTCTCCAGGTTCACGAAACGGGTCGTGCCATAAATCATTGCTGTTTCTGTTGTACGTAATCTAAGATTCCGATGCATCTACTTTCAGAAGGCCAATAAGTTCTTTTGCTGCGCCTAGAAACACAGCGTCTTCCCTGACATGCTGCTTCAACCTAACTGGCGGTTACTGACACCCCGCCTTCTTTCTTCTGACCATTTTGGGCGGGGCCCAAAAAAACAATTATGCAAAAATGTCCACATAGTGAGGTAGATATGTGGGCGAGTGTTAGAAACTATCCCGTTTTATCTATGCACAATCAGCTTGTAACACTCCCAAGAGAAAGGAAACTTGAAATCGCATCAGATGATCCCTTTCAAAATACAGCTCCGGGTAACCCGCGACAGACACCAAAAGTTTCTCTTCCATCATTGCAGTCTTTGGCCTTTCTAAGCAACGGTAAACTTTCGTCACCACAATGGAAGGCCCACCTCTCCATTCATTCGATTGGACAATGGAAAAAAAAAACACAAATGACGTCATGCTCTTTTCCGCTCAGAGTTGCCTTTTTTTTTTAAACCACAGGCGCTCAGAGCGCTCCTGCAAAAACGTGAGGCGCCCGGGGTGCATAAACAGCGTGCAAAACACTCACTGCCAACAGAAAACAATTTAAAAAAGGCGCCTCTCACTGCAAAAAACACGTTCTGTCTGATTGGGGCCTTAGGATTAATATTCTATAATAAACCAAACCATGCCTGGTTAAGTTCATGCTGTTAATGTCTGCGATTGACATCCACATTTATCTAGAGGTGCAAGTCTCGAAAAGTTCTGTTCACACAGCAGTTTACAACAGTTTCTTGAAAACTGTCTGTATGAATGTGCAACTGAAGTCAAGCCTGTGTTCTATTTGACACTTTCACCTATAAGCATAGCGATAATGACTAAAGTAAATACCAATGAATCTGAAAGCTGAATAAATAATATTTTCATTGATGTATGGTTTGTTAGGATAGGACAATATTTGGCCGAGATACACTATTTGAAAATCTGAAATCTGAGGGTGAAAAACAGAATCTAATATTGGGAAATCACCTATTAATGTTGTCCAAATAAGTTCTTAGCCATCAATTACTAATCAAAAAATAAGTTTTTGATATATTACAGTAGAAAATTTACAAAATTCTTCATGGACACATGATACTTTACTTAAAGGTTTTCACCCAAAAATAAAAATTTTGTCATTAATTACTCACCCTCGTGTTGCTCTAAACCAGTAAGACCTTCGTTCATCTTCAGAACACAAATTAAGATATTTTTTGATGGAATCTGAGAGCTTGTCTGACCCTGCATAGACAGCAACACAAATATAATGTTCCCAGGTCCAGAAACGTAGCAGGGACATCAGTAAAATAGTCCATGTGACATCAATGGTTCAGCCGCAATTATACTAAGCTACGAGAATACTTTTTGTACGCAAATAAAACAAAAAATAATGACTTTATTCAACATTTCGTCTCCTCCGCGTCACCCTGGTGCCATTTTGGAGAGTATATCAGCTGGACGTAAACAATGCTGTTCTGTGTCAGCTGTGTCACGCCGGATCGGTTTTCTACGTTGTTGTGATTTGATCTGAACAGAAACAGCTTATCCGTGTGACGCAGCTGACACAGAAAATGGCACCAGGGTGATGCGGAGAAGACAAATTGTTGAATAAAGTAGTTACTTTTGTTTTCTTTGCACACAAAAAATATTCTCAGTAGCTTCGTTATTGCGGATGAACCACTGATTCACTTGGAATATTTTAAAGATCTCCTTGCTACGTTTCTGGACTTGGGAACACTTCAGTTGCGTTGCTGTCTATGCAGGGTCAGACAAGCTCTCAGATTCCATCAAAAATATCTTAATTTGTGTTCTGAAGATGAACGAAGGTCTTACGGGTTTGAAACGACATGAGGGTGAATAATTAATGACAGAATTTTCATTTTTGGGTGAACTAACCCTTTAATATCCTAATGATTTTTGGCATAAAAGTAAAATCAATAATTTTGACCCATACAATGTTATTGCTGGCCATTGCTACAAATATACCCATGCTACTTATGACTGGTTTTGTGGTCCAGGGTCACAATTAAGTGACAACAGCATTTACAGTATACCACAGAGAGGCTCTTTCACACTGTATAATGTAACAGACAACCAAGTGTGGTTATAGAATGCAGTTGCCACTCCTGTAAATAACAAAAATGTGTCTGAATGAAACTACTAATTACTCAAATACAGGCCTTACAACCATAATCTGCTACTGTGACCTTTGTAACCATAACCACAGCCCTAAGGTCTGACCGGTTGTTTGGACCAAATAATTGGTATAATGTTTTGTTTACTTGATTCGTTTTTCCATAACACCCCCACTTTACTTACACAGAACCTTGGGGAACGATGGGCAGCGATCTGCAAATGGACTGAAGAGCGTTGGATCCTTCTTCAAAAGATCCTGCTGTGCTGGCAGCATTTCTCTGAGGAGCAGGTACTGAATCCTTCCAGACCGTGCTGAAAAAGCTTTTACAATGCATTTAGCAGCTCTCAAAATGCCTTTTGAATCCTGCCTGTTAAATGACTATAATGAGAGCATGTCTGGGGAACATAAAGGTTTTGAAGACCTCTTTTCTCAAGAGAGTCAGCGCGATAACATCACCAGTGCTCAAAAGAAACAGGAAAAGCAGCAGTGCAGAACACATCTCACAATCTCCCTTTAATCCGCTGTGCTTGTTTTATAGCTGCTGTTTGATTCTTGGCTGACTCAGAAGGAGGAGTTAGTGCAGACTATCCAAAGCAGCGGCACAAATGACCCAAATGAAGTGGCCGCCAACCTAAGGAAGCTTGCCGTAAGTGGCCACACATAATCCAAACTCACTGAAGCATTAAAGTCAACCCTACTTTGCACGATTAACAAACAAGTCCTGATAAAATCAAGTGTTTTGAATTTTTTTCCCCTTTTTGAATATGCTGCATGACATGTAAAATTTTCATGTTACAGAAGTAAAATGGGTTTCAAATTACGTTTTATGTTTAAATCCTTTGTAATGGGTTTGAAATCATGCCTTTTTAGTGATGCAACACAATTCCCTGCTAGCATTAGATATTATGTAGTTCTGTTTTTCAAAGTTCTCATTGGTTGGCTGACTTTGAAGGTATAGTCTAACCAAAAATGAAAAATTTGTCCTTCATGTCGTTCAAACTTGTATGACTTTCTTTTTTTCTGTGGAACAAGATACTTTGAAAAGTGTTGGTAGCAAGATGGTTTTAGGTCACACTGACTTCCATAGTATAGACAAAAAATAAAATGGAGGCCCCTTCATTACTATTGCTATGTCAGACAAGCCATGGCGCTCTTATGCCACACATTATGTTCTCACGAAGTGAAAAATACATCGTGGAGCAAAGAGAGAACTGACAACACGCCGACAGACAAGACAGAGCAGGTTACTTTTGCTGTGAAACAAAGTCTAAGCTTTAATATTTTGAAATTTTTTTAAGAAATTCAAGCTATAAATACCATTTTGTGGCTCTTTAATGTGTCGTGACAGATCACTGTAGCGCCTGAGTTCAAGCGGCACTTGAAACCGATCATCTCTTCCTCTTTACTAGTTATAGCACAAAATAAACATGAATGAACAACAGAAGGTATCTTGTTTCAACCGTGAAAAGATGCCAATATACACCATTTTTCAAGTTCAAGGCCACCGACGTTAGTCTACTGTCCGGTTTGGTTTGTTTGTCGAACAAAAATGGCAGATTCGGCGTTATGATTGGTTAGATCGCCTGTCAATCAAACTCCCTGCGACGGGTCAGTTGTTTAGTTGCCAACATTCTTCAAACTATCTTCTTTTGTGTTGTTCGAAATGACATGAGGGTGAGTAAATGATGACAGACTTTTTGGCCCGGAATTTTCCTTTAAGAATAGATTTCAGAACTTAAAGGCTGTCACCTGAATTTCGTTCCTCAGATTTTAAAAGCAGACCTGGAGTTGAAAAGGCAAACCATGGATAAGCTTTGCTCCCTCGTTCAAGATTTGCTGACCAACATTAAGAGCAAAGAGGCCGCTGGGAAACTAGAGGCAAAGCTGGAGAGGTTTGCTCAGCGCTGGGACAAATTGGTACAGTCGCTTCAGCTCACCAGCACCAAGGTGGTTATGCTAATGCGATTCCATTTACTGTGTCTCGTCTTTTCTGCAATACTGTTCCATCTATTTCCATTTCTCTCAGAATTTGATATGGCTTCCTGCATGCCCGTGCCATCACTCAGAATAAATAAAGCGCTCTCACTGTATCTCACTCTCTCTTTCATATGCACTCAAGAATCAGTCTTCTATACATTTGCACATACGTGTCTTACAACTTTTGTCTCTCTTAGTTTTCAACTATTGTCACCACATCCCAGTCGGAGCTCACGCATACAACCATGGCAACTGTCACCAAGGTGACCACGAACCAGAAAAAGATGGTGAAGCATACTAAGGAGGGCATGTCTACCCCTCCACCTCAGAAGAAGCGACAGATTGTCACTGATTCAGAACTGCGGAAAAGGTGAACTTATGCACCTCGGTTTTGTTACAGGTCACTAAATGTGGAGGACCCATTTATGACAACCAAAGCTTTGCTTTGGGGTTTTCTGTTCCTGAGTTTTTTTTTACTATTAATGACATTAATGATTTCAAGAAGCACATTTTATCCATCCATTTTTCAATTTTTTTATTAATGTAATACTTTTAGTAATAATTTTATATAACTAGATTTAAGGTTAAATAATTGCTAAAAAAATAATCAAACTAATACAAACAGATCTTACTACATAGGTTTTTTGTTTTTTTGTTTTTTTTTACATAAACTGTTTTTTAAAGCGTGGTTTTTCCACATGCAATCTATTTGCACTCAGTATGAACATTGTGTAATAAAAGGGACCCTTTGTATACATTCCTGAATGAAACATGTCATTCTTGAGAAGAAGACTCACCACTTTTCACATGCCGAGACACTTCATATTTGAAGTGAAATATATCTTGTTTTTTATTCTTGATTTCTCCAGGGAATTTTTTGTTGTATTGCATACAGCATATTTTTGCTGTACACGGCAGGATACAAGGACGTTTTTTTGTTTGTTTGTTTGTTTTTTGCAGTGTAGGGCGTTTTCATCTAAATAAGCTCTTTTGCTTTTTGGCTGCATGAGTTAAACTGCACTTTTGAGTTTAGAAATGATGCTGAAACACAAAGCCTGCAGTGAGGGTAAAAGGCGAATCAATGCCCGAGCCCTAACATATCAATGAGCTAAACAAACAACCGAATAACTATTTGTTTTGCTGTTCTCTCATCATTTTCCCTACAGAGGATTGGACTTCACTGAAATTTCACAGTTTTTACTGACTCGGTCAGAGGCCTGTTTTGCAAACTCCAGATTCGCAATCTCCCGTAGGAAGGCAGTGTGGCAGAACTCTATGAGAAAGTGCTGGTAGGGCTACATTAACATGTTCATTTCATATTAGACTGCAAAATGTATGTATTTTACTTTAGAAAGTTTTGAACTTTAATAATATATGAATTTAATAATTCTTGAATTCTTATATTAATTTATGCAAAGTGTTATAGTTATATAGAAACTCAATTATTAGAACACGTTAATGCTTTATAAAATGTGTTTCATTGGTGTTTACTGTGTGCATCTTTCAACCATTTTTGAGGCAATTGACAGGGAAAAAACAGAAAAGTTCAGGAAGTTACAAGAAGCCACTCGTTCAGCCCAGGCTTTGGTGGATCAGCTCACTAGCGGTATGCATGAATTCTAAATGATTATTTTCATATGCATATCTTGTAAACGCCCCTTGATTTTCAATCAGTCTTGCATAATTCAAAACTTGCCCTTGTTGTCTTTTTAAAAGACACACAAATATCCCCCAACTTATTTGGAAAGTAATAAGCTGCATTTTGCTGCTAATTAAAGTAATAAAATCCTGCATAATGTCAGCTCTATTAATAATAGATAGAGATGTACATCGATGGGACGTTTCCCAGCTATTTTGAAAGTCTAAAGCCTTTGCCAGCTTAATTGCCTCAAATGCTGTTTCAATATGCATGAGTCTCATTTGTCCTAATGGATCTTTCTCTAAAGATGGTCAGAATTCCGAGGACATCCAGCAGGCGGCTCAGCAGTTACGTGCTCGATGGGTCGACTTCTGTGCTCTCCTGGCCGAAAGGCTGGCATGGTTGGCCTACCAGACCAAAGTCCTGGCCTTCTACAATCTCTTCCAGCAACTGGAGCAGGCTGTGGGAACCGCTGAGAACTGGCTGAAGGTGCAGTCGCCTCCCGCGTGCGAGCCGGAGCCTCTGAGGATTCAGCTGGAGCGTTGCAGGGTAACCACCAGTGTCTGTCCTCGTGCATGGGGTCTTGTTCCTTTGTAGATTCGTGTTTCAATGTGTGTTTGTTCTGTGTCCATATACAGGGCAAAGTCTGTCTTTTCCTGTGTCTGGCCAGGTAATGCCCTTTACCCACTGCATGTGTTCATCTGATCTCATGCAGAAAACAAAACAAAAAAAATGCTATGATGCATTCATGCAGGACATTTTATCATCCCCAACAAGACAAATAACCTTCAATTTTTTTTCTTGATCTTTTGAGATAAAAGAGCTTGATTTACTTTGAAAACATACTATAACTTTCAGAACCTCCTCCACAACCCTATATGCATGTCCTTCCAAAGGTTCCCAAGATTAGAAATTAGTTTATTTTTAACAAGGTCCCTGAAGTTTTTTTTTTTTTGGGCACAACAACTACAACCACAGAAAATAGCAATAAATTCTAAATAATAAATCATGTAAAATACAATGTATATATATAATGTATAATCTACTCACCCTCAGACCATATAAGATGTAGATGAGTTTGTTTCTTCAACGGAACAGATTGAGAAATTTGCATTACATCACTGCCGTCAGAAATGAAAGTTTAAACAGCTGAAAAAAATATCTAATCCACATCATTCTAATAATTAAAGGGGTCATATGATGCGATTTAATTTTTATTTTCTCTTTGGAGTGTTACAAGCTCTTGGTGCATAAAGAAGATCTGTAAAGTTACAAAGACTAAAGTCTCAAATCCAAAGAGATATTCTTTATAAAAGTTAAGAGTCAGCCACACCCCCATAAAACGGCTCGTCCGAACACGCCCCCACATATCTACCTCAATATGTGGAAAAATTTGCATAATGCCGCCCAAATGTTCACACAATAAGAGAATCGTAACTTTATTTCTCGCTTAGTATGTTGTTGCCAGCCGCCGCCAGTGTGGAGACCCTGTGTTTTTCTTGTGAAAGCTGAACTACTTTTTTTGGCCGTGTTTTCTTTTTTTTAAAACCCCAAAAAGAAAAGATATCTGCTTCGTCATACCTAGGCTGATCCGTGCTGGCGCTGAGGAAAATACATCAACTTTTTCGCGCGTGTGGGATCGCCGGAACGATCGGCTTTCACGTGGACGAATCGACGTCACATGGTGGTTGTGCAAGCCCTCTGGCTGCTCCTTTCGTCGAATCCGCCGCCGACCGCTCACCTCAGCACACCCGTGGGTCTTCCAAAGAGGACACAACGAGAAATCAGTGTTAATTGTATTGTACAACACTGTTTCCAGAACAGTTCAACACCAAATAATTTCAATGTTGTGCAGCGGCTTTTTATTGAGGACGTTTCCTCCTGCACCTTCAGAGTAACCCTTAGCCTGTCTGTGTGCACAAAGGCGTTTCGAATACAGTGGGGCGTTCCAACATTGGCAAAGACACGTCGGCGCTTAGACGCACAGCGCTGTAAGTACGTTTTTTTATATTTAAAGAATTTGCCACTGACGATTCAACCGCGAGTTTTGGGCAGTGTATAGTAGCGCTTGTTGTTTGTCATTTCTAAAATCACAAATGCAGACATGGTTTTTGTTTACGCAAACACATACGCGTAAAAGACATTATAAGTCAATTATAATTAGTAATTATGTCCCCACTGGTTGCAACAAATGCCTTGTTTATAATGGTTTTTATTGTTTTTGTCTCGTCGCTCTGGCCAGGACATGGCATCACAGTATGGTTAAGGGGCGTAACATTTCCGTCACCCGCTTGAGGAATTCGGCCAATCACAACGCACCGGATAGCCGGCCAATCACAGCACACCTCGCTTTTTTTAGAACGATGAGCTTTGTAAAAAGCGATGCGTTTCAAAAAGGCGGGCATAGAGGAGAAACAATAATGTACATTATGTGGAAAATAATGTGTTTTGTGAACCTTAACCTTTTTGAACACATTTCATTACACCAAATACTCAACATAATGTTCTTTTTAGCAACGTGATATGACCCCTTTAATGTCTTGTAGAGTGAAAAGCTGTGTGTTTGTTAAAAAAAAAAAACTTTGCTTTGTATTTGTTTAGAACTGTTTTCACTTGTAAACGCTGCTTGATCTGTGCATATTCCTCTCCTGATTCAGAAAAGACTACTTTTTTGGAGAACGCAATTTTATGGATTAAGGACTTGTATTTTAGCTGGAAGCAATGGTTTGAAATTAAAAACACATCTTGATTTGTTTCCTACAAACACACAGCTTTTCACTTCCCAAGATGTTAATTGATGAACTGGAGTTGTGTGGATTACCTGTAGATTATTGTGATGTTTTTATCAACTGTTTGAATGCTCATTCTGGCGGCACCCATTCACTGCAGAGGATCCATTGGTGAGCAAGTGATGTAAATTGCTTCTAAATAAAACTCATCTACATTTTGGATGGCCTGAGGGTGAGTAAGCTTTCAGCAAATCTTAATTTTTGAGTGAACTATTTCTTTGAAAATTGTTAACTACATTCTTCTGTTTTAACAAGTAATTCTTATAGTTTATTCTGAAAGTTTTTTTTCAGAATTTTATTCAAAGGGGTAATTTTTTTAAATAATTTGTCTTGTTTTTATTACAAAATAAGTGCATGAGATGTTAAACACTTAGTTATGGGTTCTGGGTTTTGCTGACGGGTCCAATATAGTTGCCTCTTTTCTTTTTTCATTACATTTTGACAGGTTCACAAAACGGTCTGCAATAATTCATGTCAAAAGATCAAGGAAAATCAATTTCTCTTAAAATGACCCCTTTGACGGGGACTCTGGCTGGCCTGGCTGGTGAATTTTAACTGCAGTTAGATTTAGCTCTGATGATGGTACTTATATTTGATGATTTAATTGAAAAAGGAACACATTTCCACTTTCTGATGGCTGTGGTCTATGTTCAGTGGAGTAGACGTGGCCTGTTAGATTAATGAATATGATATATCATCAGGGACAGAAACAAGTTGTGTGATTAAAAAAGTTTTGAGTGATCAAAGCTCTGCAGGTTTAAAGTCTTTCTTTGTTCATCTGTTCTTACCTCTTTTATCCTTGAGTATCTGTACCTGACAGCTTCCTATATGAATGTCTTTCTCGCTTCTGTCTCTTTACCAGATCCTTGTTTCTGTAATGTCTTTCAGAAAGACATCTCCCAAAGACCTGAGTTTTCCTTTGTATTAATCATTTGATGTGTTAACCCATCATATGCTTAACTATGGCCCGGTATACTTTCAACATATATGAAGACTGACTCTAACCCTCCATATACCCACATAAGCATATTAATTAATATAGTTTATAGTTTAGCTAGTTTCAATTAAATCATTATTGTATATCACTATTTGCAGAGTAATTATAGTACAAAATATAATAGTCAATATATACTATATGCTGTGTTTATATAAATATATACATATATACATACATAAATACAGCGGGTAAAATAAGTATTGAACACCTCACCATGTATTTCTAAAGATGCTGTTGACATGAAACTTTCACCAGATGTCGGTAACAACCAAGTAACATACATACAACGAAAATCAACACATAATTTCAGAAATTAAGTTATGGGAATGACCAGGTAAAAAGTCGTGAACACACTTGATCTAGTTAGTGTTGGGTCACCAAATGGTAAAGGGCCAAGACACTGCGCTTTAATCTTCTGTTAATGTTAGAACGCATCTTGCCCCTGTCAATGGCAAACGTATATAGCTGTTGGGGGTCCGTTTTAACGGATGGCCTATAAAAAGTTGTCCATGGACCTTCCGTTGTCTACGTGGGGTCAAGATACAGTTGTGCAGATGGGTTAAAAGCAATTGCTCTCAGTCCTCGGCACCTTATTGTTCCAAATTACTGATTGCATTGGTTATCAGAAGATTTCTATATTTCTGATGTTCCAGGAGAGCACTGTTGGGGTCATAATCTGTAAGTGGAAAGAACATAATTTCACCATAAACCGTCCACGACCAGGTGCTTTCTGCAGGATTTCTGACAAGGAGTAAAATAATTATCAGCATGGGTGTCTAATCCAGGACCACCTTGTGACAGCTTTCAAAGACTGGATTACAGTACAATTGTTTTCCAAAGAATAATACACTCTCACAATGCAAGGCTCCTACGCTTGAAGAAAAAGCTGGTGGGGGGGGGGTAAAGGGCTTGTGTTGTGGAGTGCGGTGCACAAGCCTTTTAGATCCTTTGAATACTGGGATGGAGTATGTGGTTCGGGTCGAGCTGAGACCAAAAGGGGACTCATTGGATGCCATATATACACCAGGTTTGGAGGGCAAATAGCATGCACATCATGGGGTGGCCTGGCAAATTCCGATAATTGAAGGAAGATGATGTCAAAATGTACCGAGGGACATCTTGATAAAAAGCTGCTGCCATCTACCAGCGATGAAGATGATGAAGGTGGACTTCTAGCAAGACAGATCCCAAACACAGCCAAGGAACCTCTCTTGGGTTCAGAGAAAGCAAGGAAAGCGCGGTGGGGAAGGAATTGGCTTTCTCTCATCAATTTCCTCGCTAACGTTTGTCAGAGCCATAGAATCTATGAAAGACCTAAGATTAGAGGTAAGAGAAAGAGCCTGAACTCGTCTGGCAATGTGCGTGAAGGACTGGGGGGTGGGAAGGTAATGTTGTCCCAAATCACCCTGTCCATATTGGTGTGCGTATTCGCTATGTTTCCGTCCATACAGGAGCGTCCTTTGAACTGTCAATCAACCAACAAGCTTTTGGTACGAAGTATTAATAAATTTCAGTAAGTGTGTTTTTTCCCCGTGTCTTTCCATTTTATTACACGTAACTTAATTTCTGAATTTATTTGTTTTTTTTGTGTGGTTTTTTTTGTATGTATGGATTACTTGGGTTGATACCAACATCTGGTGATAATTTTATGTCCACATCACCTTTAGAAATATATTTACTGAAGAAAATGGTGATGTGTTCAATACTTATCTTACCCGCTCTCGCCTTCTCTCTCCAAGTTCAAGGTGCTTCTATTGGCATACATTTTTACAGTATTGCAAAAGCATTTTGCCAAAGCAGTGTACAGTACAGAATATGATAGCAACACCACCAAAGGTAAAAAGGAGTACAAAATGAGTACGATCAGAAAAAAAAGGAAAATGCAATACAATAAAAATAACAACAGCAGACAGTATTTCTAATATTAATAATTACAATTATATACAATGAAGACGAATGAGTATGATGAATTAACCATTTTGTATGGTGTGTAAGGTGTATACATATTTTGCAGCTAGTCTGACTGTGATCTCATCCTCTCTGAGTATATAGCATAGTTTCATGGAGTCATCCCAATGAATAAAATGAACAATGCAATACTTCAAATTGTGGAAAGAATATTTGCCTTGTAGTGGTGTATTTGGGCCAGACAAGAAGAAAGTGTTTCTCATCCTCTATTTGATTCAAGTCACAGTGTCTGTATAGTCGCTGTTCTCTCTGTATCCAGGATTTTTTGTCTTCCTTTCTCTATTTCTAAGTCATGGTCGA
This sequence comes from Sinocyclocheilus anophthalmus, assembly GCA_018155175.1. NCBI lineage: Eukaryota > Metazoa > Chordata > Actinopteri > Cypriniformes > Cyprinidae > Sinocyclocheilus > Sinocyclocheilus anophthalmus. The sequence continues at coordinate 32,651 of JADLZN010004612.1, forward strand.
TATTTTGAAAGAATTTGTCTTTTAATTGTTTGATAAGTAATTTGCCAATTTGGTGGTTCTATTTAGGGCCGAATAACACTGGAGTTTGGTTTGGAGGTCAAATTAGTTTTTTTTTAATTTTTCATCAAAATTATACTTCAGGTCTTTGTCAATGTCTTTATGAATGTTGTCATTTTATGAATGTCTCTCTGTCGCTCTTTCTCTCTCTACTCTCATCGTTGATCTATATACAGTATATAATATATATAAGATATATATTATATCTATATCTATATATCATATATATATATATCTATCTTTATTGTATCTCACATTTGCAGAGAAAAGATATACAGTATATATATTTTTTTTCTCTGCAAATGTTGATATACAATAATATCTTACATCTCTCTCTCTCTCGCTCTCAATTACAAAAATAATATATATCAATTATAAAAAATGATAAAAATTGATATTTCACGTCAACCTATCTCGAAACAAAAGGAAACAGAGAATCTCATATGGTAGCAGACAGCAATAATGTAATTTAAGTTACAACGTTACTATTTTTATTGGATCAATAAAAATACAGTTTTATTATAGCTATTTTATTGCAATTGTAATTTATATACAGCATATCATAAATAATATCTATATACACTTTACTAAAGGACAGAAGATGCAATGAAAGAGTTGTGAAGAGAAAACTCGAAGCTAAAGATGAGATTTTATGAAGTTTTTATTGAATTTGTGAAGTCTGTAAAAACATTTGCCTCGCAGCAAAACAATATTCTTTGTATTTGAATCAGTATAGACATTTTGAAGTTATGAGTCAAGTTATAAGTGCTAAATATTCATGTTTGTTCCCACTTCAGGTGACAAGAGCTGACAGCAAAAAGATGGGGCCATTTTCCTGCCAGTATTTGTGCCATTATGTGACTTAGCTTGAAATGTTACAAGCCCAATGCTTTATTACCTTTCACAGGATGAGATCGCTCGTCTCTCCGCTCTACAACCACAAGTGGACAAGCTGCATGAACAACTTCAGGAGCTGCAGCAGAAAGAAGAGACGCCTGTTCTCTTTGATGCTGACATCTCTGCCTTCCAAGAGCACTACCACCATGTCCTCGAGGACCTGAGGGCCAGGGAAAGACAGCTTGTTCTGGGTGAGAGGTGTCTAGTGCTATGCTATTTGGGTTAACGTTGAGGGAGTTTAAAAGTGGATCACTCACATACTGTATGACAGCACTTGTACGTAGGATTCAGCCTGCAGTGTGGTCTGGTTTGGTTACGTTAGCCTCTGAGCTGGCAGCATTTTCATAAATCTTTCAAATCAACGAGCATCTCTATCCTATTAGGCTACAAAAGCGTCTGAAACTTTCATGGCCTTGTTCTAATTTTTAAGTACTCTCTGGCTGAAAGGTAGTTCATGTCTAATGAGTTTGTACACAATTTAGAAAGATTCTCAAACTATTTTCTATGCTGATTGTGTGAGAAAATCTTCAGAATTATGCAGAATGCTAAAATGTGATTAAAAATGACTGACATTACTTCACCTTTGAATAGTTGCTGAAACATAATCAGATGATTTGATAATGAATTGTTTGTGAAAAACAAACATATAGGCACTTAGGAAGTGGGGCATTTGTTGAATTTTGTGAATGATGGACATTCATGATCTGTGGAAAACTGCAGGACTGCTGGCTGGAGATTGTGTTCAGACATGTTTTCTTTTCTTTTCTCTTGTATTAGTCCAGTCTAGTCTTCCACCAGCACGTTATAAGGATGTGATGGCAGCGCTGCTGGCCTGGCTGCAGCAGTGTGAGAATAAACTAGCCATCCCCTCCACAGCAGTGACTGAGTACCCTGTCATGGAGCAGAGGCTCAAAGACATCAAGGTATGAGATTTTACTGAATAGCATAAACTCATTTAAAAACAATGATTATTTTATCTATCATTATATATATTGACCATCGCTGTTGAATATAGTTACATTAGAATAAATTATACTTATATCATTTCTGAGAATCATTTGACACTGAAGACATTAAGTTGCTACGAATTTATTTAATAAATAATACTTACGTAAAAATTAATTTAACATTTGGTGCTGTGCCAGATGATTAATTGCGATAATTGCATTCAAAATAAAAGTTTTGTTTAATGTATATGTGTGTGTACTCTTTTTTTTATATTCTATACGTATGTATACATATCCACACCTGCCTGATATAGTTAATGAAAAATGTCATTTTCTATATATATTTAAATATATTTATGAGATAATTAAATTATATGACTATAAATTATATGCATATACCACCTGTAAATATTTTTCTAAATAGAGCCATATGTGTGTTGTATTTATAATGTACATAATATGACAGTAATGCACAGTACACACATATATATGTCAACAAAACTTTATTTTTGGATGTGACTTTTTTTTGGGATTATCCTACACTAGGCTTACATGCCTGCAAGGTCAAACCACGCTTTTCCTTTCTCAAAGTGCATTTAATATCACCGATTTTCAAAACGATTCGCAAAAGATTCATGAGCAGTTCTAAATTCATCCCTCTACAACCTTCCTTTCTGTGATCCTACTCTCTTCTGTGGCCAGAGGCCCAGTCTGTTGTGATGGTCGGCGCCTACAGAAATGACTACGCCCCTTGCCATATTTCTATTTTGAACCTCGATAAAAATTAGTGCTGGGCCAAGAGTAATCGTGATTAACTATCCACATAAAATTTAATCATGTTGTTACTGTGTCATATTTTATTATGTATATATAAATTACACACACAGGTATATCTTTAAGGGAAAAATGTTGTTATTACCGTAAATATATTTTTATCATATATAATTGATACTCAATATAAATATGCATGTTAATCTATGTCTATTTTTCAAATTATATACTGTACATGTGTGTCTTTATATATACATAATAAATATACACAGTACAGTACACACATATAAACAAAAACTTTTATTTTGGATGCGATTAATCGCTGGCCGCACAGTAAATAGAACATCTATTATTTATCATACGGAGGTACGGTTGAGATTCAGTGATCGCCTTTTTAAAGCAAGCGTTTTATTACTGTCCCGCACTGAACTCACCGAGATTATAGAAGGAGATTAGCCGTCAAATGACATTAATTGAGACAAGTTGTTTGCGGCTGGCACTTAAAACAAGACATGTATTATTCAATTGTTACCACGGGCATGACGTGTAGCCGTCGCAGAACTGGGATTCAAATAAAGTCAATTCTTTCTTTTGGGAGACTGTAAGGACCAAGGTTAGAACAGGGCTGTGAGGGCTCAATGTAGGAGAAGGTAGAGAACCCAATTGCAGAAATGAGAGCTCTGTCTGGGAATAAATTTAATGTCTCATTTAATTAGTTCAGAAAGGTGTTCCATAACAGAAGATCCAAATAGTTTCCACGTCAGTAAACAAAAAAAAATCCAAAGAAGGTCTATAAACCTCAAAGGGCAAATGGTGTTTCCCAAAAGGGTAAATAAAAAATAAAAAAAATTCCGAGGTGTAAAAATAAGGACATCAAGATGCAAAAGACAGATAATCACATAGCCAATATCCCAGAAAATCACAGAGGGATTTACCAGAAGACTGGAGAGATTGGTCTCAACATAACAAACACGGAGCAAAAAAACAGAGGCACATAGCAACTTAAATACACTCACTGGAAATGAGGCACAGGTGATACAATAGCACATGATGCAATGGCGGGAAACTAAAATAAAACGCAATGAGTGCCTCTAGTGGCCAAAACTAGTCCATAAACCTAACAGGAGACAATAACATTATTTAACTTTATAGAAAACAGTTATTTTAAATTGTAATAATATTTTACAGTATTACTACTTTTACTGTATTTTTGATCAAATAAATGCATATTTTGTGAACATAATAAAAAAAACATATATTTGAATAGTAGTGTTTACACATACAAATAGTTTGCTGACAGAATCTACTGACTTTATTTGTAGTTTGTGTTTCTGATTTTCAAGTGAAATCTGCAGAATTATGCCAAATTTATTCAAACCATTCCCTTCGTTTTAAAATGTGTTTATTTTAATAGTGAATGTGTTAAATGGGGCTGAAAGCATTATTAAATTGTACAAGATTACAAGTGTGATATGCACATTAATCTGGGATATGAGAAAGTAAATTCAAACAATTACACACTTAAACATTTATGGTAATATTTAGTATCAGTGAAATAAATATTAATCAACAGAAATCAATGTGACTTTGGTTTCTAGTAGGTTTATTTGGTTTCTAGGAGATTTCAAGTAGATTGTACCACTTAATTTGATGATTAGTTATTATTAATATGGAACATATTTACCAAAATGACACATTTACTATGGTAGATCATGAGGAACATGTAATTTATTATTTTTTTTAATCAATCAGTATTCATAGATTTATCTATTATTAGTATTTTTGTTAAATTTACTTTTTAATTAACTTTTTTATGCACATTGAATGAGTGCCAAAATATTTTTCAGGCAATTCAAGCAGCACAGAAGGACCATCAGGGTGACGTGGATGACCTCAATAAAATGGCTGAGCAGGTGTTCCAGAAAGCGCCTCCAGAGATCTGTCAGAAGTACCGGACCGAGCTGGACAATGTGATGGTGCGCTGGAGGCGTGTGTCTGAGCAGCTGGAGGAGAATATCCAGAAGCTGCAGGATCACATGACCAAATTACAGCAGTTCCAGGCACGTACTGAAACAACATGCTGATGAGGCTTTTCCTCAAATTACACTGGCTCTAGTTTCTCTAAAGCAGACACACTTCACCTCCACCACGCTGGGTGCTTTCCAAGTAAAATGTACTGGAATGCAGGCACCTGAAGATGTTGGCTGTGTCTCAACACCTAGTCAGCTGCCTACCCAGAAAGCTTATAAGGTTTTGATCTACATTCTTCCGAGAAGAGACATTTATTACTTAAAGGTTGCTGTTTTATATCTCAGGTGACGATTCTCGGTTCAATAGAAATTAAGCTCAGTCAACAGCATGTGTCACTTGTTTTCTTTAAAACAAGCAAAACTCAAGGTTACACGGAGGCACTTACATTGCAAGTGACTGAGACCTTTAAATATGCAGCTTGCAATTTTATAAAACACTTCACATTCATTCTTTTAAAACGTGTATTATTTGAGCTGTAAAGTGGTTCTCATTACTTTTAAGGTAATTTAAAGATTTTAGACATTGTCATGGCAGCAGACTTGTGTACATTGTTATACTGTTACTGTACACAGAAAAGGTTACTAAGTCATTTTTAACTCAAATCGTGTTAACATATTGTGTTGTATGCCTTGCGGCGATACTTTTGAAACAGTGAGTGTTTGATTATTTGCCGTTTCATCCCATTCACTTCTAAAATAAAATAAAAAAGGTGGTAGCCAAAACATATTTTTAAAAAGTACTTAAGTGCATAAAACCGCAAAAGGATCGACTGCCTCACTTAGTATGAATATAAAACATGTTTACCAAAAACACCACATATACTATTGTTAGTGATAAGAAATATTACATAAGGAATATGTGTGATTTGTTATTTTATGTTCATATTATTGATATTTTTTGTTACATTTCTATGGGCTGTTGCAGCACAAAGTGTGACTGCATCTTCAGATAACCCATTATTTCATCCCATGGTAGAATGACACAAAGACTCTGCAGAAGTGGATGGCAGAAGTGGATGTTTTCCTGAATGAGGAATGGCCAGCTCTGGGAGATGCAGAGGCTTTGGAGAAACAGTTGGAACAGTGCACGGTGAGGACAGTCTTTATTTATTTAGCAATAAAAACTAAGTTTGTGGTTCAAACTAGAATAGAGCTCCTGATGCTATACTGACCTAGAGCAAGATGTGCTAAAATAACAACCGTGATCCAGAAACTCACCATTGTGTTTCACAAACATGGCCCAAAAATTAAAATTCAGAAGAGAGTGCTTTTTATGCAGAGGCGAAGCGTAGCCTAAATTAAAGCATTGGACTGGAAGAGGAAGAGCTGTTTCTCATTAAGATGAAATCTGCAAAAATATGTTGGGAGACCTGCTAATATAGGCGCAGCGGTGGATGAATAAGCTGTAAACCCGTTGGGACCTGACTCAGTAAAGACCCTGCCTTCTCTTTTCAGGCAATGGCAGGGAATGATTTTTCATATTACTAGTCATGAAATCTGTAGCTTAACACGAAATTACATTTCTCAATGGTATCTCGGTATTTTTGTGCCCCATGGTAAGTTAGCTGCAATAATGGCAATAGCTTCGCTTCTGTCTAGTAGAATTGGGTCAATGCATTGGCATGACCTGGTTTTCAGGATGGCCAAGACCATCTATTTCAAACATTCTCCTTTGATTTGCCAGGCTCTGGTGAACGACATCCACACCGTCCAACCAAGTCTGAATGGCATCAATGAGGTGGGACTGGCCTTGAAGAGGGAAGCTGAGACACCGTTTGCCATCAAAATACAGAAGATGCTTGATGAGCTCAATGCTCAGTGGGAGCTCATTTGCAAACAGGTAATTAGTGGGCCACATGGGCTTACGGTGCATTATACTAATTAATTACGAGGTGAGGTACAATTTAGTCAAATTTAAAAGCCCACGCATACCATTTTCACACCTAGACGATATCTAAGTGAAACTTTGATGTTATTAGAGCATTTTTCTGCAGTTTTCAGGTAGTCATTAAAACAAAAATGTGTTTTTGTTGGTCCTCAGGCATATGCTAAGAAATCAGCCCTGAAAGGAGGGCTGGACATGACGGTGAGTTTGAGGAAGGAGATGCAGGAAATGCAGGAGTGGATCACTCAGGCAGAGGAAGAGTATCTGGAACGAGACTTCCAGTACAAGACACCTGAGGAGCTCCATAAGGCGGTGGAGGAACTGAAGGTTTGTGCCTTTTAAACATGTCATTGTTTAGAAAACTTAATGGAGTCAATGTCAATTATCTTAGACGTTTCTCTGGAAAATTAAAAACAGAAACAACTGTGAGAGTATAGAGCTAAAATGATTAATTTAGATAATTTGGTCTTGAAAGAATTTGGTTAAAACATACAAAAATCACTCAACCTAACAATTTGAGATATTATTAAATAGATGCATAGCTTTAATGTGGTATTTTTTCTTTCTTAGGGAAACAAAACAAATGTCTCTATTTGTTCTTCATTTATTCTAGCTGCTGTCTATGAAAGAGTTGTGATCATATTGATGATGTTTTTTTTCTGTGGGTGTATCTTGAGGAGCTTTAAAAAAAACAACAACAGTTAAAGCTTGAATAAAGTAACATTTTTGTTCTTTTTCAGCAAAAAGAGAAAAAAAAAAGTTAAATGAAATATTTGATGTTTTTTGTTGTATTGGAAATGTGCACATTTTGCAAACGTTACCAAAATGTGGGACATATTTAGATTTTAAATGCTAGTTTTTAGATCTTTCTACCTAAATATTAAATAAAAAAACTAAATGTAATAAATTATATTGCATATTATATTACATGTATATAAAAATCATATGGTTAGAGGGTTGGATTTTTGGACTGACTAACTATCAATAAATGAAAGTATTAAAATATTTTATTTCTACAAATAATTGAATATCAGTTGATTGAAGTATGTCAAAATTATGACATTTATTATATGATTTCTAATGCGGGATACCTCTAAAAGATCAGGACCACTGAGGTGGAACAAGCCAAAATTCACATTTTAAGAGGGAGACAGACTTTGTTTGACTACTTTTCATGCTGTGTTAGTTTTATGTTTGATAATAGCTTATCTAACACATCTAATCTCACTAGAGAACATGGGATTTGTGTCTTCATTGCTTTTAACAACAGTCAGGGGACACCAATTTGTGCCCCATTCACTGAAAGTGCCGAGACACCAAACTTTAAAGAAAAGAAAAACGAACATGTTGTACTGAGAACAAAGTGTCTGAGAAGCTCCCCAGACAGTTGTCATGATAGCAGAAGACTGACACCTAGACAACTGAAATATATTCATTTCCTAACAGGTTCCGTCTCGGTGCACAGAAGCTTTTCACCTCTATGTGATCCTGTTGCTTTGTGCTTTTAGTGAAGTAAATGGGGCACATTTTTGTTTAACTTCCCAAGTTCAACAGTCAACAGCGGGGATCTGGTATTCTCTCTGTCCCAGTGCCAAACTTAGCTTAACTTTGCAAACAGAGGCTTAAGAGAATCCTGATGTTCACTAACCTTGGTGAAAACATCTGAATGCTCACGTAATCTCCTCTCCTCTCTCCCACTCAGCGGGCTCAAGAGGAAGTCCATCAAAAGGAAACAAAGGTGAAGCTACTGACGGATAAAGTCACCAATTTCATTTCAAAGGCTCCTCCTGCGGCCCATGATGCCCTAAAGGCAGAACTGGATGTTTTGACTTCTAACTACCAGCGACTGTGCAGCCGGCTCGATGGAAAATGCAAGACTTTAGAGGGTGAGCTTGATATTGTGCCAGTGATGGGGTGGTGCTCAGGAGTCAAATAGTGTCTCGTTAATTGACATTTATTCATTTGGCAGATGCTTTCATCCAAAGCAACTTAAAGTCCTTTTTAGATTTACACTTTATCAGTGTGTGTGTGTGTGTGTGTTCCCTGGGAATCAAACCCCACGACTTTGATGTTGCCAGCGCCAGGCTCTTTCGGTTCAAACCACTAATGTGGTTCTTCTAACCTTTGATCAAATTCTCAGGACCCAGGCCCAGTGTGATATGTTTGACTAACCACATGCCCATTTCTGTTGGCTGTTGTAGGAGGTGTGGGCATGCTGGTGTGAGCTGCTGTCTTATTTGGATTTGGAGAATGCCTGGATGGACCTACTGGAGAAGAAACTTGATGAAACCGAAAGCCTTCAAGGAGGTGTAGAGGAAATAGAAGAAGCTTTGACTGTGAGTGCTAAAAATCTTTGAGATGAACTTCAGAGATATTATGAGACTGTTTACCAAAAGAGGAAGCCTCTTGAAAGCCAGTCACTTTAGGTTGTTTTAAAAGAATAGTTTTTGGTCTGATTTTCACATAAGGAAACAAATATTGAGTTGTATGCTCTGTTCTTCCTTTTTATAGCTTGACAGCCTGTGGTCACCATGAACTGTTGATGTTAAAAGAGCTGTAGAAATAAATTTATTTTTGCGTTCTACTGGAAAAATAAGAGCAGACAGGTTTAGAATGACATGAGCGTGAGCAAATGATGACACAGTTTTCATTTTAGGTAAGAGTTTGACTTGGAAAGGTCACTCTGTCCCAGAGGAACATTTTATTGTTTAGAGGTTGCTTTTTCATATTGCAGGACACCGACCTAAATGCCATTCTTATTGGAGATTCCACTTTGTCTCAAAAGTTTCTCAGATGATTATTGATGATCTCTTCTGAAACTGTAGAGCAGTGTTTTCCAAACTGAGCTTTGTGTGTTGTTCGAAACGAAATGTTTACAATTATATTTCATTTGAAAATTAAAATAAATAAAATAAAATAAAAAAAAACTGAATCACAATATTGTTCAAAATCACAGTTATTTTACAAATCACAGTTCAAATTGCAATCGCAATTTTTTTTTGGTCAAGCTGTGCAGCCCTGTATATAATTACCACAAAAAAAACTAATAAAAATTAAACTCTTACTAAAAACTATTAAATCTTTTATTTGTTTACTAGCATGTCATTGCCCAAGAACCACGAACATGCTAATGGGTTGTTAAATTATTGAAATATTAACTTCTTTGTGGGTATTTCAAGGAAATATTTTACATCTAAGGGGTTCAACTGACAAAAACCTTTTGAGAAACCCCTGCTCTAGAGGTTACACACATTTTACAAAACTGAGAATTAAAAGACTTTAGCAAAACATTTAATGACTTAGCAGACCCTTTTATCCAAAACTACTTTAAAAATGAGGAATGCTTCCAGAACAAACTCAATTAGTTGCCTAGGAGAAAATGTGAGATATTAAATAGATCTCATTTGTGATTTTTCTTTCCTATGAGCTAATACATGCACTTATGATGATAAAATAGTCATACCAAAAATTTTATCTTGCATTATCACCATGGAAAGCATCTTTTATTAAGTTTTATGTTTTCAAATGACATCTAAATCATAGGTATCAAAGTGGTTTCCCATTCCCTTCCAGTCTTTAGACACCATGATTAGAGAGCATCCTGAATATAACCGCAACCAGATCCGTGAATTAGCCCAGACCCTTATGGATGGCAGAGTCCTTGATGAGCTCATACACAAAAAACTGGAGGACTACAACACACGCTGGGATGAACTAATGCAAAGGGTAGGAACTTCTTGTATTGCTGCAGCTGAAACCCTTAGTATATTCATTGGATTTTCTCGTGTTTTGATTCTCTTCCGCTTTCTGATGTCAAAAACAGGCTCTACAAAGGCGACAGCAGCTGGAGAAGAGCTTGCAGTGGGCCCAGGAGAACGACAAAACCCTGCGCCTCATTCAGGACTCTCTGAACACCACTGACCGACATTTGACTGCTTACATAGCAGATGACATAGACGCTGCACAGATACCTCAGGAGGCACAGGTATTCATATCATCTCATACATATGGGCCAAATAAACATTTATTTTATTGTATATTTTATTTTATATTATTAATTTGTGTAATGTGTAGTGGTTTTTCTTCAAAACCGCTTTCCTGGGTAAGGTCTCAGGTATTTTTTTTATATATATATATATTTTTTTTATATATTTTTTTTATGTACCTTAACATCTTTGCATTTAGTATTTAGTTCATTTTATTTAAGATATTATTATTGCCATTATTATTATCCTCATTAACAGAAAATTCGGACTGAGTTGACTGGTCATGAGTGACTCTCGATGAACATGAAGAAAGGCTTTCGAGTTTACGCATCCGAAAGTGAGTGGAGAAATTGATGCTACATTGTACAGTCCCGATCATTATATTTTTTAATACTGAATTTGGTTTGTCATGTTGCTTAGATTCTTCCTTATGGTGGACCCGTATCACACCACAACAAAAATCTCCCACAAACAAACCGGAAACAAGCCGCAACACAAGGAATTTAGCGCAACAACCATGGAAAACGTTGAACATACGAACACGCCACAACATACTGTAATTTGCACACCCCAACGGAAACAAGCCACAGCACATCGAAGTTAGCACAACACAATGGAAACAAGACGCGACACAATGAAATTAGCACAACACAACAAAAACAAGCCACAAAACAACGAAATTAACACAACACAATGGAAACAAGCCACAACACAACAAAATTAGTCCTATGCATTGTGTTGTGTCAATTTCGTTGTGTTGTGTTGGGAAGTCGTGGCCTAATGGTTAGAGAGTCGGACTCGTAACCCAAAGGTTGCGAGTTCGAGTCTCCGGTCCGTCAGGAATTGTAGGTGGGGGGAGTGAATGTACAGCCCTCTCTTCCACCTTCAATACCACGACTGAGGTGCCCTTGAGCAAGGCACCGAACCCCCAACTGCTCCCCGGGCGCCGCAGCATAAATGGCTGCCCACTGCTCCGGGTGTGTGTTCACGGTGGGTGTGTGTTCACTGCTGTGTGTGCACTTTGGATGGGATAAATGCAAAGCACTGATTCCGATTATGGGTAACCATACTTGGCCACATGTCACTTCACTTTTATCACTTTTTTTGTGGAGATTTCGTTGTGTCGTGCACTACTGGGCCACCATACTTCCTGCTTAAATACATTCATCAAATAATAAACAAGTAATCAAATACCTTTTAATAAATGCCTGTTTTTTGTGTCTGTTTAGGATAAACTATTACATGTTAAAGGCAAGTTCCGACTTTTCCAAAAGCCGGCTAACTTTGATCAACGGTTGAGGGAATGTGAGCGAGTGTTAGAGGAGGTGAAAGGGAAGCTAGAAGTGTTGAGTATTCGGAGTGTGGAGCAGGAGGTGGTACAGTCACAGTTGGAGCAATGCATGGTGGGTAATGTAGGGTGTCATACATCAATTGTTAATGTATGAATAGTTGTGGAGATTGAACTGATTACTTCATACAGTATGAAATTTGTTCAGTGTTTTGTTAAAGTTCTAATTTTTATCATTTCTAACTGTTTAATTGTAGTTTTTTTTTTTTAATCATATGTTGCCATTTGGTTCTTGTCAGGCAGCAATATCACACGGAGTTTAATCACATTCTCTATTTCTCCCATGTAGAAGTTCTATAAGAATCTGAGTGAGGTGAAATCGGAGGTGGAGACAGTGATAAAGACGGGAAGACAGATTGTGCAGAAGCAGCAGACAGAGCAACCCAAAGAGCTGGACGACAGGCTGACGGCCCTCAAACTCGCATACAATGATTTGGGTTCACAGGTAGGGGAATACAAGGCTAAATGTAAGACATGTGCAGTCCTAGTTTGACACAGCTACTCATTGTGTATTGTTACTGTTTTTTGTTTTTTATTTTAGCACAATAGTAATATCAAAACCATGAAAGTATGGAAATTATGTTACAATAAATCAAAAGTATCTTTTGCGCAAGTTTATTCACATTAACATTCAAAGGTTTGGGGTAAGATTTTTTTAAAGAAATGAATACTTTTATTCAAAGCAAAAGGCATTAAATTAACAGTAAAAGTTACATGAAAAGCAGCAGTAAAAAACATTTAGAATTTCTATTTCAAATAAATGCTGTTCTTTTAAACTTTCAACAGTTATTTTAAATTGTAATGATATTGTTTTTACAGTACACAGTATACACCGTACCTAAACATTTGAACACAGTATATATTTTAGTAACTATCTTTTAAATAGTATTGTAAAAGTTTTGTATAGTAAATAGTTTCCATTTATGTTGAACACTTGTTGGCTGATTTACAAAACATTTGTCTGTGTGCAGGTAACAGAAGGAAAGCAGGAACTGGAGAAGCTTTTAAAGTTATTAAGGAAGTTTAAGAAGGAGGTAAACAGTCTGACAGAATGGTTGGCAACTACTGATGAGGAACTGACGCGCCGCTCTTCAGTGGAAGGCATGCCAAGCGATTTGGATGCAGAGTTGGCTTGGGCAAAGGTAAATGAATACTCAACTGGTTTCATTTCAGCTGCATTGTTTATATCTGAAACAGTTAGCTAGTCATTAAAGGAATAGTTCTTCCAAAAAATGACCGGTCTGTTATCATTTACACACCTCCATGCTTTTCCACACCTAAAATGCCTTTCAGTAGATCACAAAATTAGATGTTTTGAAAAATTTTTGTTGTATTTTTATTTCTTGGTGAACTATTCTTTTTAAAATGGTGAATTGTTAGTTTATTAGCAATGCTGTTTTGCTTCCAAGAAGGTGGGTGTGTGTTTTTACTTAAAGTTAAACTACTAAGTTCATGTTGACAAGAAGAGGTCAAACAGCAACCTTTAAGGGGTCATATGATGTTGCTAAAAAGAACATTATTTTGTGTATTTGGTGTAATGAAATGTGTTTATGTGGTTTAAGGTTCAAAAAACACATTATTTTCCACTTACTGTACGTTATTGTTTCTCCTCTATGCCCCGCCTTTCTGAAAGACGTTGATTTTTACAAAGCTCATCGGTCTGAAAAGCGAGGTGTGCTGTGATTGGCCAACTATCCAGTGCGTTGGGATTGGCCAAATACCTCAAGCGTGTGACGCAAATGTTACACCCCTCACCATACTGTGATGCCCTGTCAGGCCGGAGTTTGAATCATCAGTGGCAAATCCTTTAAATATGTAAACGTACTTACCGTCTGTGAGTCAGAACAGCCGGCATTGTAGTCTACTCTACCAGGATCATGAAGCATCCCCATAAAATGTGCTGCACACATCTGTATTTTTGGGTTGAAGTGTTCTGGAACAGTTTTGTTAATACAACTTAACCACTGATTTCTAGTCGTGTCCTCTTTTGGAAGGCCAAACAAAGTAGTTTCGCTTTCACAACAAAACACACAACATCACACACAGCAGGCTTGAGTGAGAGGCGGCGGGCTAGAGAACGGCGCGGCCTCGAAGGAGCAGCCGGTGGGCTTGCAGCAACCACATGTGACGACCCCGGGTTGGACTCCGCTTCGTCCACGGTGAAAGCCGATCCGGCATCCACAGCACTAAGTTGATGTATTTCCTCAACGAAAACCCCCAGCACGGATCAGCTCTAGGTATGACAAAGTGGATATCGTCCTCTTTTGGAAGACCAAACAAAGTAGTTTCGCTTTCACAACGAAACACACAGCGTCTTCACGACATGGCGGCAGCAACAATGCTACAGCGAGAATAAAAGTTACGCCTTCTTTCTTTGTGTGAACATTTGGGCGGCGTTATGCAAATCTTCCTACACAGCGACATAGACATGTGGGGGCGTGTTGGAACGAGCCGTTTTAGGTAGCCGTGGTTGACTCTTAACTCTTATAAAGAATATCTCTTTGAATTTGAGACTTTAGTGTTTGCAACTTTACAGATCAGACAACTTTATGCACCAAAAGCTCGTAACACTTCAAAGAGAAAGGAAAAATTGAAATTGCATCATATGACCCCTTTAAATCATCATCTTTCCCACCCAGGCGACTCAGGAGGACACTGAGCGTCATAAGCCACAGCTGAAACTGGTGAGGGAGTTGGCAGAGACCCTGAAGGGTTTACTTCGTAGCCAGGAGAACCTGATTGATGACAAGGTCAGTCTGCTCAACTGCAACTGGATCGCAGTGACGTCACGGAGCGAGCAGTGGCTGAAACTCCTGCTGGTGAGCAACCATTCTTAGCAACTGTCTGACCCTTTTCTGAGTCATTTCATTCTAGGCAAAATATTTCTTATGCTAAATATGCCCTACAAGGCTAAATTCATTTCCTTTCAATTTCACATCTCCATATTGTTCCTTTAAATCCAGACAGCGATTTCTGGAGGCGGCAATAATGTTATGAAACTGTTAAGCACATTTATCTGCCGCTCTTCTTTATTACCTTTCTACTACTTGCTGTTTCCTCCATAATTTTTCTCATATTTTATCTCTTTGACTATATTTTCTCCTTGCTCTACGTTGTGAATAACTATAAATATCTGAGGGACACTATGTCAAGAGATAAGGCTTGGCCTCTAAGGTATAATCAAAACGATTAAAGAAATATTTCACCCAAACTCGAAAATTCTGAACCTGTATGACTTACTTTCTATCATGTTATGCAAAAGGATTTCACTTTTCACTCTTTTCCATGCTGTTGAAGAGAGATTTTTTCATGTTTCATAATGGACATTAGAGTATTGCAAAAAACTGATCAGTCTTCTGAAATTTATGTCAAAAAAGGACACAAAAGCCTAATAAATCAATCATGAAAGTGGCCCATGCGACCTTCCACTATATTTCACTATAGTTATTATTGAAAATGGCATGGAAAACAATCTTCAAATGTTGTTTTTTTGTGTTCAGCATCAGAGAGAAAGTCATACAGATTTGGAACAACACGACAGTGAGTAAATAATGACAGAATGTTCATTTTCTGGGTGAACTATTTCTTTAATGTGACATGAAATTTCCTTGCGCTACAAATTTCCTTTGTGCTAACCAGCCAAATGTAAATATAACTTCATCTGTCATCCAGGATTATCAGAGTCAAATGAAAACACTTGAGCAGAACATTTCTCAGATCAACACCTGGATGGATCGTGCTGAAGAAATGCTTGACGAGATGGATAGCCAGGGCTGTGTCGAGCACGTTATAAAGGTCTTCTCTACCACATAACACACTCACAATGAGCTGTTCCACTTGACAACCAACTGTTCTCCATTACTGAGGACTAGAGATTGTTTTATGCAGCCATCATTTTCCATCAAATTAAATAAAAGGTTATCCATCTCTTCTATGACAATAATGTTTTGATGGCTCATTAATCGGAAGCCATTTGCAGCAAATAAAACTCTAGATTAGGCCATTAGGGAGAACAAAACAGACAGACAAAAAAAAATGTTTTGTAGTTTTATTGATCATCATTTCTGTTATCATTTACATATGATATATATATAGCATATATATATTTTTTTTTCCTACAACTTACTACCAATTATATCAGTCGATTTTTTTTTGTGTGCAATGTTTGTGTGCATTTTTAAGTTAGTTTCAGACGTGTTGTTGTTTGTTTTAATATATATATATATATCTTCGTGCGTCAAACGCTTATCGCATCCAAATAAAGTTTTTGTTATGTATAGATGTGTGTAATGTTATATTATATATTTGTATATGATATACAGTAGAAATACCCACACATACAGTATATATTTTGAAAATATGTACATGCATTTACATGTATATATTTATATAATTTATATATAAATACATTTAATATACAAATATAAATATTTTCTAAATATATGCTGTATGTGTGTGTACTTATAAAATACACAGTACACACACATATATGATGTAAACAAAAACTTTTATTTTGAAAGCGATTAATCGCGATTAATCGTTTTGACAGCCCTAATCTATATCATATCTATATATATATAAGTGTTTCCCCCAAAATCTAGCAGACAAAATTGATTTGTTCTTATTGTTTGAATGTCCAGGGTTTGCGGATGGAGCTGGAGGAGGTGAAGAGGAAGGTTGAAGCGGTGCAGGTTCTGGCAGTGGACCTTATAAAGAACAGAGGGGAACACTGTAAAGCTCAAGTGAAACCGAAGCTAGAACAGCTCAATCAACGATTTGACATTGTTGCAAAGAGGATTTTATTGGGACAGGTAGTTTTATGAAAAGCTGTATGTCTGATATACATATACAAATACATAGAACACATATGTAGAGCCATGGTGAGCCATCTGACTTCTCTTCCTTTGTTGGTCCTTAAATTCGTCAGAGACATTGTCTTATTATCCCACTTAGAAAATATATATTTTTTGTATGTAATTAATTGGATTTTTATATATTTGATCATATTTTCTTCCAGGCCTCCTCTCAAGAGTTAGATGAATACCATAGACAGGCTAATATATGGCTCCAGGTGCTGGACGAGGAGATTAAATTAGGTGAAAATCTAAAAGAGGAAGATTTCCTGGAGGATGTGGTAAGAAAATACTCTCAGCTGTTTCTTTGGCTAAAATTAATTTCAGTCACTGGAACCGCACGGCCAGCGAAAGGCTGAAACAACCTCCGAGCTTATCGTAAAGATCTCATGACAAGAAACATAATGAGTTTCAGGGAATGGATCTGGTTCATGAGTAACAAATGCTGGCACAGTACATCATTACATTGCTTATGGGTTTTAACGACTGAAAATTGTCTGATAGATAGATAGATAGATAGATTTGACGGCACTTCTGACATAATTTGCTAATTTTGTCTGCTATTTCATTCACAGGGCATAGATGAGGATGCCCTAAATGAACTGTTCTTAAAAGGAGAACATCTCCTCAAGAGAACTCCTAGCGGGGAGAAAAGAGAGGCTGTCCGTGAGAAACACAATCTTCTTCATGACAAATATGACACTCTGAAGGTAATTATTTTGCATGCTGCCACATGTCAAGTACACATTTGATGCATTTACAAGCTCTTGACATTAGGCTCATAACACGCCATTGAATTTTAATGTTTTCTTTATATACAAACCCAGGACAAATGCATCAAACATCTAACTGTTCATACGGTGTAATTTTGCGGTAATGCAAAAGCAGTTAATTGTAAGTTTGATTGCAACGTTACCAAATTGTTTTCCTCATAATTTGTATTGGGGTTTTTTTTTTTCTCATTAAGTCACTTACGTGAACTTTAAAATTCTAGATAAATTATTATTTATTTTTCCCTTTTATATATATATATATAGTAAATATTTTTAATGGGGTAAGTGAATTTCATTTACCGTAATGCAACAGTCTACCACTATATTCCGTATATAACGCGTTATTTGTTTCACGCTTCGGGCACACCCCAACCCCATATACAGTATATATAATTTTTTATTTTTGTTTTAAGCATAAATCTAACAACGAAATTTTGTTGGTTTATTAGGGCTGGGTTTGACACAAATTTCACGATTCGATTTGATTCTCATTCACAAGCTTGCGATTCAATTCAATTCGATTCGATTCAATATCGATTATTTTGGATAAATATCAGGTACAATACATGCCAAATTTTCTCAAAGAAAAAAAAAATCTCTCAACTAATGCTGTAAAATATACATGAGAGTCAGTTGGTACTACATTACTATAATATTGAAGGTTAAAATTGACTGATTTGTAGGCTATACAACTGCTAAAATTACACTTAATGAAGTTTTTTAAATTATAAAGTTACAATTACATAATATTTCTAGCTTCAATTCATTTTTTTTATATAAACGTTTAAATGGTGGCTGTCATAAAAACTTGATGTATTTATTCAAACATAAATTAAACATTGAAGAACAGTAAAATTATAATGACTAGGTTATAAGGGTGAATATATTTAACAAAATGCCACTCTCTACAGTTTATTTTTCTAGCTGATTAATGAGTTTATGGTTACCGAATATGTTTTTTTTCTGAGGTAAATGTGACGTTACATGACATTGTTTACAAGCTGTTATATTGACGTCTTTGCGCGGCTGAAACACTGATTGAGAGATTACATAAAACAGGATACGGATTGTAAAGTTGTACTCTTTCTTTTAACTTGCATTCGGATGTTTAGTCATGTTTATTTTGTGCTGAAGCTGGTATTAATGTGGAGGAGACGATCAGTTCACGTGCGCCTTGCGCAGCTGTGTCTGTTGAACTGAGGCGCTACAGCACGATCTTTCACTCAAAAAAAAAAAACCATTAAACCGCGCCAAAACGGCATTTATTGTTTGAATACTGCAATAAAATTGACAGAATTTGAAATGTGAGACTGTTTTTATATTAAAAGTACCAAAGCACAATGCTTATTGCAATTTATTGGATGGGAAGTGCGCTTCAATGTTCCGTCCATTAACTGAAAACAGGCTAGACTAATCGATTCTTGGGATTTAAGAATCGATATCGTTCCGTAAAAAATGATAATCGATTTAAATCAAGATATTTATATTGATATTTTTTACCCAGCCCTATGGTTTATGCTTCAAAATTGACAATGGCTTTTTATATTTAAGATTTATATTCTGTACAGTCAGTCAGTTTGGTCAGTGTTAGGTTGAACTCCTGCTTTGTTATTCAGGTCAGAGACAAGGTCAAAACTGGAATAAGAAAGGTCACACTTTGGTTACGGTAGGTTAGAAACATGGTCAAAACTAAGGTCTGGGAGGGGGTTAGTTTCTAGAGTAGTTACTATCATACTATCAGCAGCCAGTCATTTTCGATATAGGGTTTGGGCTCGAGTTGGTATGTTAAACTTGGGTAAATCATGTTTTGCTGGGTTATATAATCATAGACTTACTGTTCATTGTTTTTGATGTATGAATGTACCATATGTAAAGAGTCTTAATATATTCATTCTGCATTTATAGAATCTGAGAGCCCTAAGAAAGAAGAAGGCCCTTGCTCTTGCCCCGCAGTGGTACCAGTTCTGTAAGAAAACAGATGACATGATGCAGTGGCTGGACAAAATTGAGAAGACCTTAGCAGAGCTTCCTGATCCCCCCGAGGAGCCCCGTGTGAAAGTGAGAGTGAAAGTTTCTGTCTACACTACCAGTCTTAATTATTATTTATATTCTTATATTTTAGCTTCTTCAAAGTAGCCTTTTCAAAGTTTTTCCCACCAGGGATGTTTTTTAAAAAGTATAAAGGGACTTACTGTGTCTTTTAAGTCCCTTTGCTTCCTTCTTAACAAGTTGAAGGATATTTCAAGACTGTACACCAAAATAATTGATGTATGTTCTCCATCAGGCAGTTGGTTCTGAGATTGAACAGCAGTGTCCGAAGTTGGAGGACTTGCGCGGACTGGGCCGTGTGCTTTCTGAGGGCGGAGCTGCCAAGCTGGTGGAGCCCCGCCTCCTCCCGGTCAATAAACGCTGGGCGGAGCTGGATGTTAATTTCACTCAAGTGCGCCACAAAAGTGTAAGTGTGCTCTTGGTGGTAAAAACAAGTCAATAGATGTTGGCTTTACAAATTTATTGTATTCCTATAGATATATATATTATACACACACTTGTATGGGTCAAAATTATTGATTTTTCTTTTATGCCAAAAATCATTAAGATATTAAGTAAAGATCATGTTCCATGAAAATATTTTGTAACTTTAAAGGCGTTTTTCTCATTTTTATTTTTATTTTTTTTGCACCCTCAGATTTCAAATTTTCAAATGTGACCATGGACCACACAACCAGTCATAAGGGTATATTTTTCGAAACTGAGATTTAAATACGGGAGGAGATAAATGAATAATAAATGATAAATAGTTTCCCATGATGTATGGTTTTGTTAGATAGTAATAGTTGCTGAGATTACCCCTATGTGAAATCTGGAATCTAGGGTGCAAAAAAAAATTAAATTTGAGAAAATACCGTTAAGTTGTCCAAATGAAGTCCTTATCCATTGCAGATTACGTATTCAAAATTAAGTTTGAATAAGTTTAGGGAGGAGTTACAAAATATCTTTATGGAACATGTTCTTTACTTAATATCCTACTGATTTTTGGCATACAAGCAAAAAAAAAAAAAAAAAAAAAAAAAAAACCAACAAAAACAAAAAAAAAAAGCAATATTTTGACCTATACACTGTATTTTTGCTATTGGCTATAGCTACAAATACACCCAAGCGATTTATGACTGGTTTTGTGCTCCAGAGTCACAAATATTGTCCTATCCTAACACCATACATCAATGGAAGCTATTTATTCAGCTTTCAGATGACGTATAAATCTAAATTTAAAAAAATTGACACTTATGGCTGGTTTTGTGTTCCAGGGTCACATAAAACAAATGTAAAATGCTAAAGTATTTGAAAAATGTCCCGGTGTTAAATCAGCTGAAACAAAAAAAAAAAAAAAAAAAAAAAAAAAAAAAAAAAAACAAAAAAAAAAAAAAAAAAAAAAAAAAAAAAAAAAAAAAAAAAAAAAAAAAAAAAAAAAAAAAAAAAAAAAAAAACAAAAAAAAAAAAAAAAAAAAAAAAAAAAAAAAAAAAAAAAAAAAAAAAAAAAAAAAAAAAGGTAAGTGCTGCATCTTATGGTTAATTGATTTAATCAGGGATTGAAAAACAGTTGAGTTGTATGAAGTGTTTTTTTTTATTTCCTGAACATTAATTTTTCCATCTGTTTATTGCTCTTCATTGAACAGTAATCTGTTTTTTTTTTCCATCTAATTAAAATTGAATAAGACACATTTGTTCTCCATCCTTGTATGTTCAGGAGCTGCAGTTTTTGCTGCAGTGTATCGCTGAAAACGAAGCTCTACTGAACTCTCCTGAGCGCTGGTCTGCAGCATTCATCAACGTTCCCCAACAAGACAAGTGCCTTAAGGTTATATCATAAACCATGTCTCATTTCTATGAATGATTTTTATTAGCCAAAGCATTTTTGTATCCAAGAGCTGATTCAATCTATTAATGATTTGCTCGTGAGCTGCACATGAACACAATTTGTTTTACGCCCACCATTGAAACAGCAGTAAAACTAATATAAATGCTTTAATCAGCTGTGTTACATGTGATTTAGGAGGTTAAAGTTAATCTGGATAAACTGGAGAGTCCAGTGACGGAAGTTCTGGGAAGGGGTGCCTCTTATCCGGAGGAGAGTTTACTGGTCCAGCTGCTCAGAACCAACTGGGAAAACCTTATAAAGCTCTATCATGACCGACTTGCGTAAGGATGAATGACATTACACTGTTGAAATTTGCCAATAGAATGTGTTATTAAATAGGCGAATTGTTCCGAGGTGTTCGTGAACATTAATTGATTAGTTTAGTATTATTTATATACTGTTATAGTATTTGTTAATATTTTGAATTAGCTTTTATTTTAAAATTTTAATTTTAGTTTAAAGGGGTCATATGGTACTGCTAAAAAGAACAGTATTTGGTGTATTTGGTGTAATTAAATGTGTTTATGCGGTTTAAGGTTAAAAAAACACATTATTTTCCACATACTGTACATTATTATTTCTCCTCTATGCCCCGCCTTTCTGAAACACGTCAATTTTTACAAAGCCCATCGGTCTGAAAAACGAGGTGTGATCTGATTGGCCAACTATCCAGTGCGTTATGATTGGCCAAAATCCTCAAGCGTGTGAGATGGCAGTTAGCCCTTTGCTATTGTGGATTTGCCCTGTCCGGCCGTATCGAGATTCAAAAACATGAAAACCCGTTATAAACAAGGAATTCGTTGCATCCAGTGGGGAATCCAGTTGCATCCGTTATGGATTATAATGACTTATACTGTCTTTTTACGCGTTGCGTTGTATCGCGCCGCGTAAACATAAAACCATGTCTGCATTTGTGATCGGAGAAATGACAAACAACAAGCACTACTCTACACTGCCCAAAAAAAATTGCTTTAAATATATAAAATATAAAAACTCTTTAAATATAAAAGACGTACTTACAGTTTGTGAGTCAGAACAGCCGGCATTGTATACTCTACCAGGATCAGGAAACAGTCCCCCATAAAATGCACTGCACACATCTGAATACTTGGGTTGAAGTGTTCTGGAACAATGTTGTAAATATACAACTTAACCACTGATTTCTAGTATTGTCCTCTTTTGGAAGACCAAACGAAAGTAGTTTTGCTTTCACACCGAAACAGCGTCACAACAACACCGCGGCCCACAGTGAGCAGAGGCGGGGGCTAGCGTGAGGAACGGCCGGAGGGTTAGAGTGAGCAGAGGCGAGTGGGCTTGAGAACGGCGCGGCCAGCGAATTCGACGAAGGAGCGTCCGGAAGGACATGTGACGACACCGGGCTGGACTCTGCTTCGTCCACGTTGAAAGCCGATCCGGCGATCGACAGCGTGTAGTTGATGTATTTCCTCAGTGACCAGGACAGATCGGCTTTAGGCATGACGAAGCGGATATCTCCTCTTTTGGAAGACCAAACAAAGCACTTTCGCTTTCACAACAAAGCACACAGCATCTTTACGACATTGCGGCGGAAACCACAAAACTACAGCGAGAATAAAAGTTACGCCTTTTTTTTTGCGTGAACATTTGGGCGGCGTTATCTTCCCACATAGTGATGTAGATATTTTGGGGCGTGTTAGAACGAGCCGTTTTTTGGTAGGCGTGGTTGACTCTTATTTTTTTTTATAAAGAATATCTCTTTGGATTTGATACTTTATTCTTTGCAACTTTACAGATCTTTTTTATGCACCAAGAGCTTGTACCACTCCAAAGAGAAAGGAAAAAATTAAAAATCGCATCATATGACCCCTTTAGTTTTTAAGAATATTGCTATTCTGTCATGGTATATTTATATTAAGCTTTATTTCATACTTTACTTCAGTTGCAAAATATACATTGTTAAAAAATTGGTTTTTAAGTTTTTAATATTGTTTTCATTTTATTTTTCAGCTTTGTCTTTTTACTGGAAACAACATTGATAGGTTTTAATTAAAACATTTGCTCACAGATTAAGTATTTTAGAATGCCGCATCTATTCAATCTTCTAGTCATAAGTAAGGATTTTCTCTAAATGAGCTGTCATTAGTAGCCACAAAAATGTTTTGATGCTTTATACTAAATTTCACATTACTTTTGATTCCAATATATTTTGCTTTTCATAAGAATATTGATTTTTTTATTTTCAGTACATTCTCTCTCGTTACTCTCTGACTAAAATTCTGTTTGTCTACTTGTGTTGCTGCCAGACCGCCTTGAAAAAGCCAGAATTTCCAGTGAGATCAGAAAACCTTGACTCTTGGCGCACAGATGCTGAGATGAACTGTATGAGTATAACCGAGACCCCATAAATAAGCGACCACCTCGGGAACATAAATTTAATCTGTGTCTACAATTTTTTTATTTAATATAATATATAACCCATTGTATTGGTATAATATTTAAGACCTCGTAAAGGAATGGTTGACCAAAAAAAAATCAAATCTGTCATGATTTATGCACCCTCATGTGTTACCAAGCATGTATGCATTTCTTTCTTAGGCAGAAAACAAAAGAAGTATTTTGAAAAATGTTGATAACCACACATCTATTATTTACTCATCTATTAAAATCAATGGTTACCGAAATAGTTTGGTAACCAACATTCTTAAAATATATCTTTTATGTTCTACAAACAAGAACGTCATACAGGTTTGGAACAACATGAGGTGAGAAAATAATAATGACAGAATCTTCATATTTGGGTGGATTATTTTTAATAACTAATATCAGTAATAAAGCTTTCATAGAAAGTGTTACCAGATATTTTTAAAGGCAGTAAGTCATGTTAGATTAGTTTTCAGAGTATCCATACTGTGACATTCCACTTTCCCAGGAGCTCCAGGGGGGTTTGGAGAAACAGGAAGCAGCAGTGAAGGGGCTCAGTGCTCTTGGGACAGATCTGACTCCACAGTGCAGTAAGGACGACAGGGACCACATTAAACAGCAGCTCGCCTCTATCAACTCCCGCTGGGTCAAAGTGTCCAACCAGCTCACTGAGATCAAGAGACGGTTAGTAAAAATTCAGGACATATAAATGCAGACAGCTTGTTAGAGTGCTGCACACGTTTGAATATCTTAGCATAATTCAATTTGAGCAGCAAACACCTACATAATTGCCCCCTTTTGTCCTTATTTTGAATGAATGCATAAATATGGCTGCTGTGTGTTTTAGGTCTGCAGGGGCAAAAATTGTTCTTGCCGAGTTAAATGAAGACATGGGGGAGTTTCAGTCCTGGCTGGATGATGCAGAGGCTGTGGTTGCACTTCCTGTGGAAGCAGGTCACAAGGAACAGCTCAGTGCAACATTAGAAAAAGTGAAGGTAAAAATCACTTGCTTAAAAAGATACCACACATGGGGGAAAAAACATAGCTTTTAGCTCCATATTAAAATTCTAACTCTCCCATGAGGCAAATCACCAAAACTGAGTCACAAAGACGAGCAGATAATTAATATGTGTGTGTGTGTGTGTGTGAAAATCCTTAGGCCCGGGTGGTGGAACTGCCGAGCAGGAAACAAAATCTTCATCAGATCAACAGCAAAGGCTCATCTCTCCCAGCTGATAAAGTCAAACCACTGGAGAAACATCTAAAGGTTATCAACATGCGATGGGCCAAGGTAATCTAAATCGTTTCTTTCCTTCTCTACTGTTTGATCTTTCTGGCCTATTAAATTCAATGATTTTGTGACCTTGGAGTGATTACAGCCTAATGAGCACATTATCACTGAATAGTCAGATTGAAGTAATCGTAGATGCCTATAACGTACCTCTAATACCTTAGATTCAATCTCAAGATGCATGTTGCGTTTAGTTTTATTGCATCCTTACCAATTACATGAAATTAAGCAGACAGTATTTCCCCCTAAACTCTCATAATTCCTCAAACATTGATTCCTCTTTAAAATATCCTCAGGCTTTACTGTAAAGCATATACTGTATATATATATATATATTTTTTTTTTTATGTAGCATAAGTTAAATGCATTTTTACAAATATGTTATATAAATACTTCATAAATGTTTTTTTTTACTATTTTGTTGATACAGTGAAATTAATACATTTTAAAGTGTGATTACACTGAAAAAAATAATCCGCTCAGAAATTGCTAGTAAATTTCACAATTAATTACAAAAACAGCAAGTAACACACAGTGAATTTTTTAAGTGGAAAGACTGAAAAAGTTACTCCAAAATCTTCTGTTACAGTGTTTTTACAGTGTAATAGTATGATACTTTTCCCCTTTTTTTGATATTTTGTTTAAGCAGTTATGTTGTTAAGACAAGTGCAATTCATATATTTTAAAATGTGACTTTAGTGACTTCCAAATACTGTATGGGTTCAAATTTCCCCTTTAATAAAAAATGTTAAAAAATTAAAATGTCATGAAAACAACGCAAAAAGTGATAATGGTCCTAAAAATAAGCGTTCTGTTCTTTATGAAAAAACTATTTCTTTTTAACTCTCTTATTTTTCATATTTCAATATCTCTTGATTTTGGTGTAAAATATCACCTGGATATGTTCTAGAAAGATTCCCTCCTGCAGTGATTTACTGCAAAGAACTTTAAATGTTTCTTTCTCTATTCCAAAGGTGTCCACTGTTCTTCCTGAGAAGCAGCGACAAATCGAGGATCTCCTGAGGGATTTGTCTTTATACCAGGAACAGCTCTCCAAGCTCTCAATTTGGGCCTCCACTACAAAGAATCAGCTTGAGCAGTCCCCTACTGCAGTGGACCCAAAGGTAATCTCACAGACGGGATCAAGCACATATGTAGAACACACTACCCACAGTCTTGCTGTTTCATAATACAGCTTTCTGTCTTACTTCAACTTTAGGCAATAATATTTAGCCTGGTGTGGTGTAGTGGTAGAGGCTCATGGCTGGCAACCATCACATTGCTTATTTGATCCCTTCATTCATCAACAAGGTGTTTTCAAAGATTAAGGAAACTTTAATGTTGTACTGTATTATAAAAGTCTGATTGAACTTTTTTAATGACCCATTGCTTTGCCGGTCAGGGTCTTTAGGGAAAAGAAAATAATATTATTTAACTGTCACCAACTCACTGGTCTTATTTTACACAATCTCTCAAATTTGTAGCAAGAGGGGTTTTAGACGACATAGACTGTCAATTTAATTAGACTCCCAGCATCATCTTCATACAGAGCTTCAGCTGCTCCCATCAAGACACGGGTTTCGCTTCCTTAGACATGAAACTAATGGGTTCCGGAAATCATTTGTTCTTTCAGTTACTAAACTTATTAAAAAATCAGTACATCTGTACTTAAGTGGTTTTGAATTGTTTGTGGCTGGTTTACTCTGATTTGGATGTACTCAAGTTTATTATGATTTGCACATTGCTGCATGCTGTTTCTTTATACTTTTTTTTGTTTTGTTTTTTTCTTGTTAGTGGTGCTTGGCAAGGCAAGCATGACTATTACTATTGCTCCTTTTCATAGTTAAGGGTATTTCTCCCCCAAAATCAATTAATTCTTCTTCTTTTTTCCCCCTTTTGATTTTTGAGTGACATGTGACCTGGACTAGATCGCTCGTTTAATGAGGGTTGTTGTTAATTTATTTTTATTTTGTGTAGATTGAGGAGGATGTCAAGGAAAAGAAACCAGCAGTGGAAGCCGTTTTGGCGAAAGAGAGACCACCATGCCAACCAGAGAAGGTGTTTAATCGACCATGAAATTATTAAATATGATCTTAGAAACGCTATGACTATGATATTAGATTACTCTGCACACTTCCCAGTAGTATCTACCATCGCTGTACTGTAATGTAATATATCAGACTATATCAGTCTTTCAGCTTCATGGCATTAAACTTTATTTAATATAATTCTCCTGGATTGATGTATTCCAGGGGCAATTTGATGGCCTCAGTGCAGATTGGACATCCATTCAAGTTCTCCTTAAAGACTGGCAAGACAAATGTCAGCTCGCAGGTATGAAATCGCATAATGTGTGATGATTGAAGCTACAATAATATGCTATTAAAATTGACGCACATCTCATGTTGCTTATGTGATTTTGGACGTCTGAAAGTCTGAACAAAAGATCATTTGTTACTTTCCAGCCGTAACTTTGACTGGTAGTGCAGCAGGAGATGCAGCCCTTGATAAATTCAATAAATCCTGGATGGAGCTTGATGATTGGCTCACTCTTTTGGATCACATGGTCCAGACTCAGAGAGTAATGGTCGGAGATCTTGACGAGATCAACGAAATGACGGTGAAACTCAAGGTCAGATTGTGATGTCAGCTTGCAGCTCTTATTCCATTTCCATGGTAAAATACTTTGTTTACTGTCCTGCAGGGGCAGCATTTCATCTTTTCTCCATACTCCCTAAAGCAGCAAAGAGAATTTAGTTTTACCAAAAATTTAACGAACTTCCACCTTTTCTATGACCCTTAGAATTGCACAGGCTGTACAGTAAATGTTAATGACCTCTGTTATGATTGGCTAGCCTTTTCACATTTAAAATTAGCAGCAGACTAAACCTTATTATTATTATTAGTTAAAGGGGTCATATGATGCGATTTCAAGTTTTCCTTTCTCTTTGGAGTGTTACAAGCTGATTGTGCATAGATAAGATACCTGAAGTTGCAAAGACTAAAGTCTCAAAACCAAAAAAACAACTTTATCAAAGTTAAGACTCTGCCACACCCCCCTAAAATGGCTCGTTCTAACACGCCCCCATATATCTACCTCACTATGTGGGAATATTTGCATAATGCGCCCAAATGTGCACGCAAAGAAAGAAGGCGTGGTTTCAGTAACCGCAGTTAGTGTTGAAGCAGCATGTCAGGGAGACGCACTGTGTTTCAGTGCGAAAGCAAAATCACTTTATTTGGCCTTCCAGAAGTAGATGCATTTAGAATCTTTAAGATTACTTACAACAGAACAGCAATGCATTTTATGGACGACCGTTTCGTGAACCTAGGAGAGGAGGTCATTCTGACTTTGCTATGACAATCTGGCGCTTCTGAATCAGCTACTGTTTTGTTATTAGTTTAAGTATTTGCTATTGACTGTTCAAAGGCGGAGTTTTGCGCATCGTGTGTGTGTGTGTGTGAGAGAGAGAGAGACAGCATCACATCACATCACAGTGAAGTCAGCTGTCTTAACCGCGGCTTGTGTACTGCATCATTACTGTGTCTGTCACGCGAGTCAATAGCGACTCTGTTCCCCTTAGGGCTTGAATGATTGGTAAAATAATGGAACATTAATTTAGCCAAGCAGAGCAGACTGCGCTTGTCAGAAGGAGGGAAAATTGTTAGAAAACGAAGACGTTTGAGAAGGCGGGGCATATTGGACAGTATTTGAAAAATAATGTGTTTTTTGAACATTAAAGCATGTCAAATATTCTGGTACACAAATACACAAAATAATGATCTTTTAAAAAAGCATCATATGACCCATTTAAAAGGTATTCATTCAAGGGAAATACTGTTCAATTGAGCTGCAAAAATCATTAAGATGAAGAACCTTGAAGATGGCATTTAAACACTCAAGTCTTAAAGGCACAGCATTAAAAATAGGCCATTAATTAAACAGAAAATGGTGTTTAAAAATGTAATTGTGGTTGGTAATATGTGTTTGTGGGTGTTGAGTAGGTGGGTGTGTGTGTGTATGTGTCTGTTTATATATATACTTAATTAGGGATGGGCAAGCGTAACGGGTTATTACTTGGCATTAATGCATTAATTGATGATCGCGACATTAGTTTTATCGTACATTAATGCAGTTGTTTGGTATTATTGTCCATTGCCACTGGCTAGACATAAACATACGGTAAAGATGCCTAGTGTGAGTACAACCCGTATTCTCCGCCGCACACCGCCAACACGAGTGTCTACCAAACCCGCAATCGGCCATCAAGTGTTGTCCCACGCTGCACTCTGCTGCGTTAGGTCCCGCGATTTCAGGTCTCTAAGGTGCCTGTTATAATATTATGATCGAGGCTCTGGACTCTGAGCAAAACTTGTTTTTCTATACCAAACTATAAAATATTTTCTATAAAAAAGTTAATGCCCTGGCAGTGGCAAATAGCATTGGTTTTATATTTAATTTGATCACATTAATGTTATAAGTTGAGATTTACAAGATATATTTTAACTGCTACTATGTAAAAGAAATGCTACCTTATTTGTTTAAAGTGTTTGCAAAACAAATGTTATTGCACTTTTGTTCATAACGTAGTATTTTTAAAATAAAAGTGAGCAATACACTACTTTTGAATTCATTATTGAATTTTGCACGTAACAATGTGATTAATCGCAGAAAATCATGCAATTATTCGCGATTTAAAATAAAATATATAAAAGAATAAGGGAGCATATAAAATTTTATTGTGTTTTAAATAAAAAAAACCTTACTGACCAATGGGCAAAACCTAGCATCGTGGCAAACTTAAAAAATGTAAAATTACAACTAATCAGTATTTGGAGTGAAAGTAATTAGTCTTTTAATATGACATAAATAGATTTTTGTTGTAAATATGACTGACAATAATGTTACACTGAATGACATTTTAGTGGGTCTCTTCTGTAAATCAGGGGAAAAATGTATGATATTTATTTTTGCTCGGGAAAAAAAAAAAAACAAAAAACAAAAATTGCAATAATAAACAGAACAACCTTTATTTTTTTATAAATTTTTTGGGGAAAAACAAACACAATTTAAAGCAGTATTACACTTATTGTTTTATGCTTAAACACTTTTTCCCTATATATTATACTGTATGTGGTGTGTGTGTGTGTGTGTGTGGTATGTATACTAATATTATATATATATATATACAGTGGGTACTGGAAAGTATTCAGACCCCCTTAAATTTTTTCACTCTTTTTATATTGCAGCCATTTGCTAAAAACATTTAAGTAAATTTTTTTTCCTCATAAATGTACACACATCACCCCATATTGACAGAAAAACACAGAATTGGTGACATTTTTGCAGATTTATTAAAAAAAAAAAACGAAATTCACATGGTCCTAAGTATTCAGACCTTTTGCTCAGTATTTAGTAGAAGCACCTTTTGATCTAATACAGCCATGAGTCTTTTGGGAAAGATGCAACAAATTTTTCACACCTGGATTTGGGGATCCATCTGCCATTCCTCCTTGCAGATCATCCAGTTCTGTCAGGTTGGATGTAAACGTTTGTGGACAGCCATTTTTAGGTCTCTCCAAAGATGCTCAATTGGGTTTAAGTCAGGGCTTGGCTGGGCCATTCAAGACAGTCACAGAGTTGTTGTGAAGCCACTCCTTCATTATTTTCGCTGTGTGCTTAGGGTCATTGTCTTGTTGGACGGTAAACCTTCGGCCCAGTCTGAGGTCCTGAGCACTCTGGAAAAGGTTTTCGTCCAGGATATCCCTGTACTGGCCGCATTCATCTTTCCCTCGATTGAAAAAGTCGTCCTGTCCCTGGAGCTGAAAAACACCCCCACAGCATGAAGCTGCCACCACCATGCTTCACTGTGGGACTGTATTGGACAGGTGATGATCAGTGCCTGGTTTTCTCCACACATACGCTTAGAATTAAGGCCAAAAAGTTAAATCTTGGCCTCATCCGACCAGAGAATATTATTTCTCACCATCTTGGAGTACTTCATGTGTTTTTAGCAAACTCCATGCGGGCTTTCATGTGTCTTGCAATGAGGAGAGGCTTCCGTCGGGCCACTCCTGGGGCCCCCCCCATTAAAGCACGAATGGTGGAGGGCTTGGCCCTTAGTGATGGGTTGCGTTCTAAACTTACTCCAAATATTATCAATGATCCCCCCCTTCCCGACTGCATCTCTGGAGCTCAGCCACAATTATCTTTGGGTTCTTCTTTACCTCTCAAACCAAGGCTCTTCTCCCCCGATAGCTAAGTTTGGCCGGACGGCCAGCTCTAGGACGGGTTCTGGTTGTCCCAAACGTCTTCCATTTAAGGGATTATGGAGGCCACTGTGCTCTTAGGAACCTTAAGTGCAGCAGAAATTTTTTGTAACCTGGGCCAGATCTGTGCCTTGCCACAATTATGTCTCTGAGCTCTTCAGGCAGCTCCTTTGACCTCATGATTCTCATTTGCTTTGACATGCACTGTGAGCTGTAAGGTCCTTATATAGACAGGTGTGTGGCTTTCCTAATCACGTCCAATCAGTATAATCAAACACAGCATGACTCAAATGAAGGTGTAGAACCATCAAGGATGATCAGAAGAAATGGACAACACCCGAGTTAAATATATGAGTGTCACAGCAAAGGGTCTGAATACTAGGACCATGTGATATTTCAGTTTTTCTTTTTAATAAATCTGCAAAATGTCAACAATTCTGTGTATTTCGGTCAATATGGTGTGCTGTGTGTACATTAATGAAGAAAAAAAATTTACTTAAATGATTTTAGCAACTGGCTGCAATATAACAAAGATCGTGAAAAATGTAAGGGGGTATGAATACTTTCCGTACCCACTGTATATTATCTATATTATATATATATATATATATATATATATATTTATATATAAATATATATATATATAAAAAAAAATGTTCAATTAAAAAATACAAAACATTATGATAATTTAATTATTTAAAATTTCAATATAATAGTTGTAATGTTGTATTTTTAGTAATTATTAGTTATATTATTATTAATTTAAAGCTATTATTGTGTTAAATGAGAAAAGCATTGGATAGATATTACAAAAACTTTTTAGGCTACAGTGTTAGCATAATCATTTAGGTATATTTACACAGACAGTATTTAGACTTGCCTAAATAATGCTGTGAGATTTATAGGTTTTAAAGGAAAAAAAATAAAAATAAAATATTGATTTTTTTTTTGTTGCTCCCATGTCTTGAATTTTAAGCTCACATAACTGCATTCTAATAGGTTACATTCAGTCACACAGTCAGTCGTTCTGTATCATGATCATCAGCAACTGCATGCAATGTGAGATGACTTAAAAATTGTAACGTTACTGGTACAAACGTTTTTTCCATATTTAATCACACCAAATTAACATGTTAAATTGACAGCCCTAGTAAAATTATTATTACTAATGTAATCACCAATATAATATAAAACTATAAACCAATATAATCACCAGCAATATCACCAAAATATATTTGTTGTACTAACATAATACAAAAAATACACAGTATGGCTCTTTTACCTCACATAGTGGCCTTATGAGACCACAAGATCCCACACAACTCTGTAGTAAAATAATTCTCTGCTGTGATTTAACAGTCAACACTGCAAGACATGGAGCAGAGATGCCCACAGCTGAACAAACAAATCACTGCGGCGCAGAACCTGAAGAACAAAACCAATAACCCTGAGACACGGGCAACCATTACAGACCGCAGTAAGTCAGCTTTGCCTCATCCATATCCATATTCTCTCTCAGCGATACACTGTATTTGTGGTGATATGAAGGTTCTAACATTGTTACGGCTTGATGGAAAACTAAATCTCAGAAGTAGTGCAGAAAGTAAACAATGACTGTTGGCAAGGATTGTGTCTTAACAGGCATCTCAAGGTCATATAGTGTTATAAGACAACACTATTGAACACAAACTACAATATACTGTAAGACAAAAGAGTTTAAGCATTTGGATTTATTTATAAAAAAAAAAAAGTAATATCTGGTGTAACATCTTGTTGCTCATACTTAAAAAAAGAAAAGAAAAAGAAAGAAAGAAAATGTTGTTTGGCCACAATTTTTTGTTTTTTTCGGAAATAAAATGTAAAAAGTAAAAATGGTTTTAAACAATGGCATTATATTTGGTTGTGAAAAACAATCAGTCTTTCAATCAATCAACCAATCAATCAATTTATTTATTCATTCAAAAATTATTTATAATAAATAAATAAACCATTATATGAATTATGTCTATGATTTTCAGACTTGTTTTTTAGAAACTTTCTATCTTTTATTTCAAGTTGAAAACTTACAGGCACACTGGGAAGATTCCCACGCCAAGCTGACGGACAGGGTCCTTCAACTGCAGAAAATGTATAAGGACTCCAGCGATTGGCTAGAGGCCAGAAAAAGGGTGGAGCCTCTCATTAAGAAAGCCAATGAAAAACTGGAGAGCTGGAAAAAGGTTTCTCACAGTGCTGATGATTTAAAAGGCCAAAATGCAGATGTCAAGGTAATGTAGAATGAACACAATATCTGTTTCATGAGAGAACACAAGCGAGAAACTGAAATAAACTCGAGTCGGTGTGCTTGTGTTCCTTGAATGAACTGCAGATGAATGCATGTGATTTGATTACTACAAATAAATGCTGTATTATTATATTTCAGCAACTTTCTAAGGATATCCAGCAGGGGCAAGCTCAGATGAATGTCACCAATGAGCTAGCAAACAAACTACTGACCCTTTATGCAGACGATGACACAAGCAAAGTTAAACAAATGACTGAGAGCATGAATCTAGCTTGGGCCAACATCAAAAAGCGGTGAGCTTTTGTTTAAATCTTTGATTTTTCAGTATCACCAACTAGTGCAGGGGTAGGCAAGTTCGGTCCTAGAGAGCCGCAGTCCTGCAGAGTTCAGCTCCAACCCTAATCAAACACACCTGAACAAGTTAATCAATGTCTTCAGGATTACTGCAGCTATAGGCAGGTGAGTTTTTTTTCAGGGTTGGAGCTGAACTCTGCAGGACTGCGGCTCTCTAGGACCGAACTTGTCTACCCCTGCACTAGTGGAATGACATATAATAACATTCTCCCTGAAAGGACGTATTTGTGGTATTGTTGAGTCTGAAAATAATGCACTGCTGACACAGAGAGGGTGCATAAGAGGTTATTTCAAAGGTGCAATTGCTTTCAGGAGAATTGTGTGCCATTCAAGATTCTGTGGGTGATGTTTAAAGCATTTGATGCCACCAGATTTAACAATCTAATAAAACATGTATTAAATGTTTAAGAAGTATGTTAAGGTACTACTTAATTTAGCCTTTGGTGTTTCTTATAAATAGAACTGAACAAGTAAATTTCCCTTTCAGTGCAGGGGACAAGGAGGCAGATCTGGAAGCCGGACTGCGACAGTTGCAGCATTTCAACTTGGACCTGGAGAAATTCCTTTTAATGGCTAAACATAGCAGGTAAACCACAGCCAATGTCTCAAGATGCCAGTTTAAGGAGGGACTTCTGGGAAAACCCTGCAACACTGCGGCATTACTTGAGCAATGGCAGGTCACGGTATTCAAATCACAGCAATTTCTTCTTTGTTTAAATAATTCAGGCACCCTGTTCCAGCTCCAGTCCAGCTTTTACATTTCCTGCTACCCACATGCATTGATGAGAAAAACCCTACTCCAGGCTTTCCAGTTTTTTGTTTTTGTTTTTGTCAGTCCTCTTAGACATCAAATATTTTGTTGAAGTACCCCCGGAGATTTTAAGTTATTATTTCAGTAATTGACCAACACATTTGAATGTTACGGTTCTCGGATAAGAATAATTATAATAATTTAAAAAAAGCTAAAAATTGTATTATTAAGGTATTAGTAATAGTAGTCGGTTATGGTTTTGAATAATTATAAAATAATTCATAAAAATTAAAAAGACAGAATTACACCGCTATAAATTATCATAATTAACAACACATTGAAGTTCAAGGGTCTGGTAATGTCAATTCTACTAATAATACGAATCAGTAATAATACAAGTTGTAATTGGATTATTATTAGTAGTAGATCTTTTAACTTTCTAAAAAATAATTCAAAAAATAATAAACTCATTATTAAAAGACAAATATATTATAGTTGTAAATTACAATAATGAACAATACATTGGGAGATTCTGATGTCGAATAATAATATTGTTACTGTTATTGTTTAACTCTGTATACTTAGTAACTATTATTTTATAACTATAGTTTTAACTATTATAATTTTTTAAAATATTTTAAATAAAGACAGAAATATATTACTGTTGTAAATTACAAATGTACTGTAAAATAAAACTTTGATTAATATTTTATAATTATATATTCAATGTGATCATGCGAACATCAGACTATAATAATAAGAATATAATTATTATTAAAAATTATTATTATTAATTATTATTATTACATCAGACTATACAGTTAATTCATTGAATTGAAGCCTTTGATTTGATAATCGCCTCATGCAGCCCCATTTATTTATTTATGTATTTAAGTTTTCCATTCAATATAATTAATTTGCTTTTCATCAACTCGCAAACACCCTGCAGTTTCCTCATGAACCCCATTCGGGAAACCTACTCAGTGTTCACTCCTTAGTGAAAATTTGCGCTAAATTGCTAATCCGCTTTGATTTTAATATCACAGACATCTGTGACTAATATAAAAAAAAATTTAATTTTAAGTATACATACACACTTTTCTAAAACATTTTATAACGTTATCCGCCTGCAGCTTTTCTGCATTCAGGACAGCACTCCTCCTTAGATTTAAACAGTTGTACAGAGTAGTGTTTGATGCGGTTCTGTTTTTCTGGGGTTTTAGGACATAAACACCATAACAGTATTACTGAAGAGTAAATAATGTTAAACTCCATTCCCATTATCAGCTCTCAGGAGTTTAAGTGTTATTTATTAGGAAAGCAGAGTAAACTGACGGGTCCATTGTCCAGGTAGCCCACTGCTCACTGGTATGGGAGATATGTGCATTTGGCAACGGTGCAGAGACGCAGTTAAATATGAAGAGGCAGACAAAGACGTGGGCTATGAAGAGAAGCCTCTGTTCTCCCAGAAAACCAGCTCTGACCCATTCCTTGCTCGCAGTGCCCACTCGCGTCTCAAACAACAGGGCCAGTGTGCCTCCGCGACTGGCATTCTGCAGCTCGTTTCACATCGCATGTAGACACATGGTCGCAGAATACATTTCCTCGCTCTCATCCTCACGGTGTCCCTTTCTCCCTCGTTTTCGCCTCGCGTCAGACACGTCCACATGGTGGGGAATTAAAGGATTGTTGCTGCAGACAGTCAGACGGGCTGTTTTCCATTCATTTGATGTCGCTCGTTCATTGGATATGTTGCACAGGAAGACGTATCATGTTAAGGTTTGATCTTCACGGTTGCTTTGTGACTTTAGATTTGTTTGGCTTGCATCATGACTTTGAATGAAATTGGTTTGTGCCATCTCAAACTATGCCATCTCAAACACTTAAAATGTTGTCAGAGAAAATGCATGAAAATTGTTGGTTTGTTAACAGTATTCCATTCATCTATTCTCAAATAATGGAAAAAAAGACAAAAAAATTGAATGTATCAATACATGGTGATTTGTGAAATATGGTGATAAAATGGATTTACATTTAAAGCACATGAATTTTGAAATGCTGCTGACTTACGTTACTACTAAAATACGTAAAATACTCAGATTTGTCTAAAAATGCAATTTTTAATTAATGAGAGCAGTGATAACATCTGAAACTATTATTGACTCTTGATTTTGTCTTTAAATCAATATCAAGATTTTAAGGTATATATTATATTATATCATATCATATTATTTTACATTCGAGTTATATGCAGGGTTATTGTTTGACTAAACTAAAAAATTTTGTTTACTTGAAATTAAATAAAGCAACATTTCTCATTACATTTAGTTCAACTTGTGCTTCTTAAATACCCTAAAAACAAGAATAAAATTAATAAAAACTATATAGACATTTTTTTTAAATGGTATCTACTACAAATTATAAAAAAATAACACCAAACAGTACTTAAAACTTAAAAACTAAAATTAAACATGCCCCCATGGAAAATTCAAAAATTAAAACTAACTAAATATATATTTTTGAAATTATACTAATAAAACACTAATTTTTATTTTATTTTATTCAATACAATGCAATGCAATGCAAGTGTTCCCGTTTAAAATAATTTACAACATGACTGTTACTGTGGCATGTTATATTCGATTAGAGCAAAACATGTTCCAAAAGTATATCTTGTTAGCATGTACACAGTAGATGTAACAAGTATCAGGAGAAGTAAAAGAAACTCTTTCTTTATCCCTAATCACATTGGATGTCTGTGATCTCTTTTAATCCTCGCAGGATCTCCAGGCAGAGATTGATGCCCACCGGGAGATGTACCATTCATTAGATGAAAACGGACAGCGTATCGTGTCATCTCTGGAGGGAACAGACAATGCCGTGGTGCTACAAAAACGGCTTGATGACATGGGGCATCGGTGGCATGAGCTCTGTAACAAAGTTATGAGTATAAGGTAAGACAAATTAATCATCTATATTTAACCCGGGAAAAATTCACGCTGAGCAGAAACGGGCTTTGAAAAATAATGTAATCATATATAAGCCCCAGGCCTGTGTAATACTATGTGCAAACCATTGCATTTATTTGACTTTAAATATAAAGTATAAGCCGGCATATTTTTAGTCCTGATTGCAAGGCAAGGTTTCCCTAACATTAAATATTATTATTTGACGTGTTATTTGCCTGGATAATTTGCATTACAGAAATTAATGATGAATGAATATTTTTGTGTGTACATATATACAGGCTGTGTGTATTATACTGTATATATATATATATAATATTATATATATATATACACACACACACAAAATATCTGTCAAAAGTTGATTTTTAAATGTTTCATTGAAGTCTCTTATGCTCACCAAGGCGGCATTTATGTGCCTAAAAAATACAGGAAACACTAATATTGAAAATACCTTTGTCTATTGTAATATTTTTTTGAAATGTAATTACATTTTACCTTGTGATTTACAACTATATGATATTTGTCTCTATATTTATTTATAATATATATTTATGTATTATAATATTTGTTTTATAGTTTAAAACATATACTACTATACGTCTAATCGAATTATGAATATTTATTTTATCATAATAAGAACAATAACCTTTATGCCGAGGTCAATTTAAATAATTATAAGTTACACGTAATATATTTCTGTCTTATTTTTGTAATATTTATTCATTCAAATTTTAATATTTATTTGTTTTAATAGTTTATAACATATTACTATAATATCATTAATCATAATTAAAATTATGAGTATTTTTATATTCATTCACAAACACCTATACATTTTCCAAAGTGTCATTAAATTATAATTTACAACTGTAATATACTGTAGTTCTGTCTTATTTTTATAATTATTTTGTATGTATAACACCGTGTCAACAACTTAGCATCATGTTGGTGTGTTTTGCACCACTCATATTTCCAGCAAATGTAAAAATCTTTTAGTTTTGCTTTCAAGTCAGCAATTTTTATCCAGACAGAATCTGCAATACTTTCACATAAGGTCTGAATTCATGATGTTTGAATGCAAATTTGAGTTCCATTAGTGCTAAATAGCAACTCCTAGAACCACATTTGCCTTGGTAAAAGACAGAGCTGGTAAAAGCTTTTTTAATGTTCATGCATATTCAAATACAAGATTCAAAGATTTCTCGAATCTCCTCCTTTATCCAGCACTTCCTTTGTAAAATTCAGTTGCGGTCTGACAGTATGGTGCTCTCTAGTGGTGTTTGTAATTTAACACTTGACAGTGTCGCATCTCACCATCCATTCGACTCCTCAGGCCCTATCTGGATGCAGGTGTGGATCAGTGGAAACACTTACACATGTCCTTACAAGAGCTGCTCAACTGGCTGCAGCTGAAGAGGGAGGAGCTAGAAAAGCAGAAGCCAGTAGGGGGCGATGTGCCGACCGTGCACCAACAACTACTTACGCACAAGGTGAGTCCAGGATGCATCCTCTTTGCCCCTCACTGAAAGCATGAGGAATGACGTTCGAGACGTGATTTATGCATTCTGTCTTTTGTTGCGCCCAAGTGTGATCATTATCGGAGTCTGTTCTTGTTAAATATTTAAACAGATGGAGATGATATCTTGCGTAGGAGAGGTGCAAAGTCCCTTGTCTCTTTGCATAGTTGTGCGGACCAATTAACATCTGCTGATGGCCATCAGCTGTCAGGGGCCGCTGTAAACAGGATGCGGTCGTGGAGTAGTTAGTGTAGGGAGCTCAGTGAGCGTGAGTCACTGTCACACTCTACAGGTGCAGTTAACTGGGAAGTAAACTGGCATGTGTGTATAGGAGCTGCAAAGAAAGTCTCAGCACAAATTTAATTGAGCAAAGTTTTTGCAAACTATTAAATAAATTGACATTGCAGTCTCAGACGTTTGCTCAGACACAGCACAGCAATGAAAACCTAGAATTTATTTTCCCACTCTTACTTGGAAATAAAGTTTGAAAACAGAAACGTTGTGGTATAAATTTCGCATATTAAATATATGGTGTTGAACTAAGTTTCATAAACGGTCGGATTTCTTTGCGTCTGTTGAGAAACAGGACACTGTTTGGATCATTCTAAAATCATACTAGATAACTTGAACATGAGGTTTTTATTTAAATTGTATTCAATTTTGCAATCCTGTATTTTCACTTGTATTTGCTGCTGTAGCGCTTTGTGTATGAGAAAAGAGCATTATAAATAAAATGTATTATTATTATTACCAAAATTGTGGACTTCATGCAACTCAAATGCTGCTGTCATTCATGTACAAGTGACACTTATCAAATCAACCTTTCACTCAAATAATATAATTAAGAATAAAATATTTTATTATAATTAGTAAAATGCAAAACAGAAACATTTGAATGAAATAAAAACAATGAATGAAACGTGTCCACTGATAGTGTCACATGGGATTTTTGTTATTTTAGGATTATTTATATAATATGATAGTATTCATTAAACTTTTTTATATTTTCAGTTTTAATTTTTTGTTGTGTTTAATAATTTCTTAATTTATATTTAGCTTTATTTTGATCTCAGTTTTAGTAATGTTAGTATTTAAACATTTTATTTTATTTTCAAAAAATATTTTTGTTGTTTTAGGTAACAACACTGGCATGCAACATCTGCATTATTTTAGCACCTGGTTCTTTGAAGGAATTATGCATATCGTGTAATGATGTAGAAACAGTTGATGACAGTTTGTATTGCATGGAAATGTGCCCAGAAAAATGACTGAAAGATCTGAGCAGTAAAATTTTCTCACAAGGATCACTAGAAAATGTACACAAACATTGGTAACAGTACTGTGTTAATTGCATCCTGCTGTATTGATATTTGTGAATCCAGTGCATTCTATAATGTGCCCTATT
Organism: Sinocyclocheilus anophthalmus; assembly: GCA_018155175.1. NCBI lineage: Eukaryota > Metazoa > Chordata > Actinopteri > Cypriniformes > Cyprinidae > Sinocyclocheilus > Sinocyclocheilus anophthalmus. Next base: position 73,355 of record JADLZN010004612.1, read on the forward strand.
TGCATAGGAAGTAGGCATGTTTGCCCAGGAAGGAATGACAATGGATTAATTTAAATATGCCGAGGAGGTCACATACCAAGCACAAATAGCAACCTGGTAAGTGTGACTCAGGGGGCGGGGGGGGGGTACAGTATGTTAATAAGATGCAGGTTTTCGCATATGTGCTAAAGTTGCAGAAATATTCACCCCTCCTTATGACATACAGTACTTGATAGCAAGTCCTCATGCTTTCATAGGGCTTCAGAAGGGAATTGGTTGCCAAAGAACCAGTAATCAATGGAACACTTGACAATGCTAAAACCTTCCTTGCTGAGATGCCTCATGAGGGTCTGAAACAGAGGCCTGGACAAAAGGGTATGAAATCTCTCCTTACACATATGCCCAATACAAGAAATTCTAGATGCTATAACCTGTGTTATACTTATTGTATGCCGCCCAGATGTAAGTCCTGAGGAGAGGGTTCAAAATGTAGGCCGCATATTGCGTAAAGAAGTGGAGGATGTAACGGTGCGATGGAAGAATCTGGGTGCAGCTGCCGTTGACTGGCAGCAACAGCTGGAACTGGCCATGGAAAGGCTGATGGAGCTCCAGGATGCCCAGGATCAGCTGGACTTCAAGCTACGGCAGGCTGAGACCGTGAAGAATTCTTGGAAGCCTGTTGGGGACCTGCTCATAGATGATTTGCAAAACCACATAGACAGAGTAAAGGTTGGTGTCCTCTCATGGTACATGTTATAAGGGATAAGATGGTTTGGACATGTTCTGTGGCAATACCATGGTATTATTTGAAGCACCTTGGAGTAACATGTTTATACCATGATATATATATATTTAGCATTTTTGCCAAAAGGTATCAATATTTTATGTATTTTTTCAGGCGTTCCAGGAGGAGATTGCTCCCATCCAGGATAATGTAAATCAGGTGAACCAACTGGCTTCCACATTTCGACCACCTGACATTCAACTTTCTCCAGACAACCTGAGTAGAATTGATGACCTCAACATGAGATGGAGGCTCCTGCAGGTATCCATCCTTGTTCTTCTTATTTAAAGTGAATGTAAATTGATGTTTTGCAACGTAATCTTATGTATTTTCAAGCAAAAGGCCATGTTTAACAAGAAATGAGGGACTCGATTTGATCCATTGGGAACTGATTGACTGTCCCATACCTATATGGAGCGATTATGCCAAAACAATGCCTAAATAGCTATTTGGCTATTGGTTAACATTATCCAGTAGCCAACATGGGCTTAGTGACATCAGCAAAAAGGACCGTTGTTTCAGATGAAAAGCAAGGTGTTACATTTTGATTAAAGATTACAAAGACAAACTAGTGTTCATTTGGAATAACGTGCACCAATTAATTGTTGAGAATAAAGTTAGGAAATTGTACAAACAAAGTAGTTTTGATTTCATGTTACATTTAAAATAACACTCATTCCAATGGACCAACTATTTATAAATCTAGTCAGGTCACAGATTTAGTTTCTGAAACAAAAAGAATCAAAAAATACGGTTCAATCTTTGGGAAGTTGTAGAAAAGTGTACATGTCAGCAATAGATGCAACAAGCAGATCACAAAAATGATCTGTCCTTCAGAGATTTGACAAAGGACACAGAAAGGCATTATTTAATAAAAGGAAGTAGGACAGAAACATAAAAACAATCATGATGAAATATTCTAAAGAAAAACGTTTTTCTTTTAAAATTGTTTTCTTTTCCATTGCTGTCATTGTTTCCTTCTGTGAGTGTTGTTATTGTCAACTAGAACTTAAAAAAATAATTTCTGTTAATTGAAATGCTGAAAAGCTTTTGAAAACCTAAAATAAAAATAGTAAATCAAAAATGTAAACTTAGAAAATTAAATTACAACTTAACTAAAACTGGAAAAAAATGAAAGCTTAATAGAACTGTTTAATAAAAAAACGACAAAATGAAATGAGAAAAGCTTCAATTAAAATGAAAACTCAATCAAAATATAAATAAAAGCTAATTCAAAATGTTATAAATAATAAAATGCTGTAGAAATGATACTAAAATTCTAAATGAATTCTAGTCCCCCTTTTCTGTCTGTTCTGTGGTTTTTAGATCTCCATCGAGGAACATCTGACCCAGATGACCGCAGCCTATAAGGACTTGGGGTTCCAGTCTCAGAATTTTTTACACGGTGAGTGTGTTTGTGTTGTTCTGTTTTGCAATATTATGAGTATTGAAATGTCATAACATTGCACTTATATACTAATCCTGTGTATTTAGTTGTCAAGTCAGTTACTGTACATAAAATGTGTCATGTACCAAATGAAGAAGTGTTTGCATAGAAAGGGCTTTTTGAAATTAAGGTAACATGAACAGCTTTTCTTCTCTGCACACAGCATCCGTTGAACGCCCTCTTGAACGCTCTATTTCGCCCAACAATGTCCCCTACTATATCAAGTAAGTCTTCCCAAACTCAGCCCACATGTTGATGTCAGGCACATTCAAGGTCCACACTGAATTAACAAATTGAATTTCAACACTATGAAAGCTCCCAGACTAAGAAATATATCACAGCTGGTGGCAGACTACCAAAGAAAAGTGATTTTCCATGACCTTTTTTCCGAACAGAGATATCACCCTGGAAAATTTGTGCAGAATAATTTGAGATGATAAATTAGGCTCTGCCAATGCATGTAGCAGCATGCATCACATATAGCTGAGAACCTGTGCGCACAGATGACTGAGTGAGCGAGTCTCAGAAATACTGTTCTTCATATTAAACCAGGAAGTTTGGCAGTTTCCATTTAAATGTTCTATACTTTACATAAAAGTGCAAATACAAATGTTGCATTCAAACAGATAACCAATCATATATTTTTGCTCTTTGTAATAAGTGATACATAAATGTGTACAGGTATAAAACTAAACAGCATACGAGTAAAATGTCAGCCCTGGTGACTGAAAGATTTTGCTAATAGCATTTAATTAAAAATGTTTTCCTGCAATGTAGAAATGCTTTTCAAAGTTTCTATAATGAATTTCATGTCAAAGCAATCTTATCCAAGGTCAAAAATATATAGTACCTATATTCATCCATGTTAAATTGCCAATGTATATAACCATGTATATTATTTGACCCTATGTTAGTCATGAGTTATTAAATTAAGCATTTCCCCCCCCAAAAATAGTACCTGTGAGAAAAAGTTGTTAGTAGCTCAACAAATGGTGATAGCAAGTTTACATCAAAATGCAGGAGATATTACAGAATGTTAAAATATTCTGGATTTTAAACCTGATGGCTGATTTATGAAAATGTGAATAATGTTTTGCAAAATAAGGCCTTAGTGAATTGTTCAAACTGTTCAATATACCCCCTGACATGCAGAGCTTAGCACATTTTTAGAAGTTATGTTCCATAGCTATATGATATAGATGCTTCTTGTTTCAGTAGATACTATAGCAGACATCCTGCAATATAATTATGAGTATTGCTTTCACTTCTATCTGATTTTTCTTTGCAAGACAAGTGGGCACATCTCATCCCACTTGTCTTGCTTACAAGTTGCAATAACCTCATATATACATACAATAATGTTCAAAAGTATAGGATCGGTAAGATTTTTTAAATATATTAATAGTTTTATTCATCAAAGTTGCATTAAATTGATCAAAAGTCACAATAAAGACATTTACATTGTTACAAAAGATTTCGGTTTCAAATAAATGCTGTTCTTTTGAACTTTCTACTCATAAAAGAATATCGAAAAAATCTATCACCGTTTTCACAAAAATATTAGGCAGCACAACTGTTTTCAACATTGATAATAATGAGAAATGTTTCTTGAGCATCAAATCGGCATATTAGAATGATTTCTGAAGGATCATGTGACACTGAAGATTGGAGTAATGACTGCCTAAATTTCAGCTTTGTCTTTCAGGGATCATTTTCATTTTGAAATATATCAAAATATAAAAAATTAAATCAAAATATAAAAGTTATTCTAAATGATAAAAAATATATCACAATATTACTGTATTTTTGATCATATAAATGCAGCCTTGGTGAGCATAAGAGACTTCTTTCAAGAAATTCTTAATTAAAAATAAACAATTATTGACCCCACACTTCGGAAAATGAGTGTACATAGGATTATAATAGGAGTAATTCCAGTATAGCGATTTCATCACTTGTGCGGCTTAAAATCTATAATATCATCCTCAGAAATGGTCATGTGATTATGTGGTTAACTGGTGTCTTCATTTTCCTGAGCCAGTTATGCCAGGCTTTCTCTATAACAGATCAATTCGAAACAACCAAGCTGAAACCCCCCAGCATGTAATGCATGTTATTACTCACTCGCTTGGCATACAGTATTTAATTTAATCTTTAAAGTATGTGCACAACCTTCATATAAATTAAGGGCAGCATTTATGCTCACGGCAGTGCATGAATCTGACTTCAAGTAGGAGAGAACTGACTCTTAATGATGCTGTCATAGATTATGAATGTCATTAATGCTGGTCAAGCGGAGCAGTACTTGCAGTCAGATGGCACTAGAATTTGTTATTTCCCGCCTGATAAGCTGCAGGACAAAAAGGGGATCGCGTTATAATAACTTTCATTAATAAGTCATCAACAAACATTAATGCTTAACAGATCAGTAGTTCATTCACTCATTTATATGAAATATATACGTATGAATCCAAGTTTCATGGCATTTATATATGTACAGTAGTGATCTAAATGTTCGTTAATGTCAGTAATGAAAGTTATTATAAACGTGTTATCTAATGAAATATTTTACCCATAAACTTTTTATAGGCTTTTTACTCATAAACTTCATGAACTCCATCCCATCCAATACATTAAGCAAACTATTGCATATTATGTGGATCACAATTTATTTAGAATTTATGCAAAACGTAAGCCTAATGAAATAAGTTTCCGGCACTGTAGCACCAGCTTTTGTCAGAGAATAAATAACCCATCTAGCCCTCCACGACAAGACAGTAAATACTGATCATTTCCACACTGAGTGGTTGTGTCTCAAATCCCAGTGAGCTAGCTGCCTGCCTTAATGATTTTTTAAATCATAGATATGTTTGAATATTGGATCCAGAATTGTTTGTTTGTTTATTTCACAAAGACTATTTAATTCAAGAATTTTGACCATATGCTAATAGACTTTTTTTTTTGTATTAGCTTTTTTGCCATTTGATTTGAGTTTTTCTTCTTCGTATTATTGGTGCAAATTTTTTTTTACGTTCAGGCGTCTGATCTGAGCATATGGAAATCATCAGAATGTTAATATTTAATTTCAAGCATATCTCGGGATTAATGGCGAGATTATGCAGTTGATTAGGCATTTTTGAACAAGTTCAGACGTTCTTTTTGAGCATTTTATTGCAGGAGAAGTGTTCAGATGTTGCATTGAACAATTTGGCAAATCACGGTCGCGTTCGAACGCGGAATTTATTGTTTTTAGCATAATAGGAGCGTTAGAACATTCCATTAAAGCGTTTTAGGAATCATGTTTGTTGTATTCCGACATTTAACTATTTTCACATAATGTTCGATTCGACGACAGTGTGATTCGCCAAATAGTTCAGTGCAGTGTTTAACACTCCTGCAACATTCCATTCATTCACATTTTTTTCACGATTATTTAAACGATTTCCACAGTGGTACCCTAAAATGCGGTTTTGAGGCACAGCCTGTAAGTGAGCGAAAGAGAGAGAGAGAGAGAGAGAGAAATCGAGAGGAGTTAAGAGGGGGAAGGGAGCTGGAGGAAAAGCTCCGCCTCGTCTGAGCCGCTCTGGCTGAGGGAGATCGCAGGGAAGTCGGATGCTTTTTGCCCTGTAGAGAGGGAACACCGCGGAGGTGATTCGCCCCGAACAACATCGAACCATCGGGATTTTAAAAATACACACTTTGGATTCGCCGATTACCGAGAGGCGAGATGAGGGAGAACTTGAGAAAGTAAGTGCAATGCAAACCCGAATAAATGTCGGCTCGTGCGAGTAGAGGACGCCGAGGAGTTTTGCAGTCGCCCATCTGCCGTATAGCCGCTGCTTCTTTGCCGTTCTCGTATTCTTTAACGTTACAGCTAAGCAGGTGCTTGTTCGGTTTTTACATGGAGCCATCGCAGCCGGGGTTAACGACATGCCCGTTCAGCGCTTGATTTGTTTATTTTTCCAATGCCAAACACCTCGATAGTTCCTGATGTTCCTGCTGTGCCCTTCTTGCAGCGTGCAGATGGATCAACCTAACGCCGCGTTCATATTGTCATGTATGTTTTTGAGCTGTATTTGATTGGAAATCCTTATGTTGATAACGAGGCTTGGCCTTTCAGTCGCCCCCATATTCGTGCGCTTCCCATAAGTTAACGTTATGCCACACAGTAGATCACTGTTTTGGTTAACCACATACTTACGGCTGCGTTTGCATTCAACCATAACCAAGAGCCACAATTAGAGGCGTCTGCGTGATGCGTGTTTGTGTGGGTACCCTGTGCTGTTAATGCATGCATGCATGTAGGTGGACATTCCTCCTCCTTGTCCAAACCCACATTACTGCTGTACTTCCGCTCATGCACCGCTTTGAGATGTGCAGGTATGGAGATCTCAGTGGGAAAATTGTCTTAAGGCCATTGGCATGCTCTACCGAGACTACCTGAACCTAGAGGGCGCTGCCAGATACCGACTGGGTATCAAAGCATAGAGAGCTGCCTGTGGTGCCCACAAATTGTGTATGTTAGGGGTTTTCAAACTTTTAGATGTCAAAGATTACCCCTTCCTAAAATACGAAGACGGATAAGCCTATATATTATGATGTGCACAGAAACCTATTATACTTCTTCGGAAGAAATATTAAGCATGATAAAGACAACATGTTTCCTAAATGCATTGTAATTAATTAATTGGCTTTTGTTGAGTCATTGTACTACATGTTGTTGTTGTTTTTTGTAATTATATATATGCACTATCATTCAGAAGTGTGGGGTCAGTAAGTTTTGTTTTTATTATTATTAATACTTTAAGAAATTTGAATAGCTTCTAGTGCTTTTATTCAGAGAAGATGTTTTAAATTGACCTAAAGTGACAGTAAGGTTTTTGCATTGTTAAATGCTGTTCTTTTCAACTTTTCTATTCATCAAAGAATCAGTTTCCACTAAAATATTAAGTAGCATAAGCATATTAGGATGATTTCTGAAGGATCATGTGACACCGAAGACCAGAGAAATGGCTGCTGAAAATTCAGCGTTGCCATCAGAGGAATAAATTACATTTTAAAATGTTATTTTATTTCACAATTTTACTGTTGTTAGTACTGAATTTGTGATTTAAAAAAATGCAGGCCTAATAGTGAGCATAAGATTTGTATTAAACAAAAACATCTTGCCAACCCCAAACTTTTGATTTGTAGTGTATTATATAGCCTAGTATGTATATGGTATATTTCTCTGTATTGAGTTGACAGCATTTCCTTCTATTAATTTTAAAACCTGAGACATAGGCTTATTTTTGTTTCAATTCAGATTTATTTGTATAGCACTTTTCACAAAGAATACTATTTCATAGCAGGGAATCTAGATTTATTTATAACAAACTATTAAGTGTGTGCATATTGCAAGGAAGGAAAGAAAGAAACTTTTGTTGTCATAACAAATCTACATGTACTTGTTGTTTCTTTCTGTTAAAAGAGGCTGTGAGTACAATAAAATAACTGTGATATGCATGGCATCAAACAATGCATTTTGATGAATTCAGAGCCATTCAGAAGGCCGTTCACACATGTGTTCAGTCTGATGGCATTCACATTTCATGTGCTTCCTTAAAATCCGCTGACATGGTTCCATGATTGAGTTTAAAGGACTAGAAGGCTTATTAGTCTCGCTGTTATAAACAGGCTATAATGGGTAGTAAACCTATACAGTGTATTACTCAAAAAAAAATACAAGTTTACCAGGTTTAAATATTACTATCAGTATAGCAATATGTGTATTAGAAATATCATTTATCTTGTTAGTTCAGATAAATGTTTCACAGATGTTCCAGGTTAACAGTATACCTAACAAAAAGGCTGTCACAGTCCCATGGTATTGGTATTACTATGGCACTTTTTTAGTGGTCCAGTTGTGAAAGTGATTCCTCGCCATGATGTTTGCATTTCAGAGATGCTATGTTTTCTGCAACCCTTTTTAAAAATCCTTTCATACTTTCATTTCGTCCTCTTTGACTTTTTCAAAAAAATATTTCTTCTGAAAAACAATGCTTGGAAGTTCACTTTCATCTAATTTTTGTTGATGGTTGGAACCCCAGTTTGTGTTTCTTCCTCCTAAAAACACTGTAGGGTCTGGGTATAATTTATTAGTTTTGAAGTTTCTCAACCTTATTAGAATTCTGCAGAGCTGCTTGGCTGGCTTAAACCCAAAATCACAAAAACATCCCGGTCCATAGCAACACTTCAAAACAAGGCATCTCAGTAGTGTAAATTGCTTTTCCACTAATGGATTCATTAAGAGCCCTTGTAACAAAACAGGCACTGTTGCGAATGTAGAAATCTAAACTCTCTTCTTTTACGATTCAAACAAAGACGACCCAGTACTATAACTCAGATGCTCAGAACTACTCCCATGGTCAGAAGTAGGACCTAAACAATGGACTTCAAACTATTTATTCATGGGAAATATCAGATAAAGTGATTACGAGTTGCAAGACGATTTTTTGGCGGAGGTGAGCTTTTGACTCTTTAAGTTCCATCAGTCTTTAAATGTTTTCAGTCAATGCCAAATGCACATGCAACAGGACCACTATTAATTGGGATAAGTTGCCGTTTAGTGTGTTTCAGTCACAAACATGCCCACAATTCTTTGCATAACTTTAGTTTTGGCACATTGCCTATTCAGTCTTCTTTACTCAAGAGACCTTTAAACTTCTGGCATAATGTGACAATGTTTGTTTTTTAAAAATCCTATGCATTATATTGCTGGGAAAACACATTACAACATCTTGTAAAAGTCCCTTTCATCCCTTGTTTTTTTCTTAAAGGCATCGTTCCCTCAAAAATGAAAGATCTGACATTTCTCACCCTCATGTTGTTCCAAACCTGTGGGACTTTTTTTCCGTGGAACATAAAAGGGATTTTTTTGAAGAACATTCTGGTCGTTATTTTCAATATAATGAAAGTGAAATAGAAATGGAGGCTCTAACGTCACTAAACAGCATAACTGTATCCTAGAAGTGGTACAGTCGTTTTGCGTATGGACCAATTTTATGATATGTTTATGCTGCCTTTTTTTTTCTTTCCTCCGCGTAATGCCCCATTTCTCATTTACTTCCATTGTACTGAAAATAATGGCCAGGCAAGGGTATTCTTTTAAATTCACATTCTGCCTTCCACAAAATAACACAAGTAACAACATGAGGATGAGTAAATAAACTATAGTTAGTATGTTTTTAGCCATTGTCATGATAATCCTGCATTAATGGATTTATTAGATGTGTTAGCGTATCTGTTGAAGATGAAGAATATAGCTTAGCTATTCTTGAGTTTGAAGACTACACAGACTTATTGTTTGATGCAAAATGACTCAAGGCCTTGTCTTAATCTGCATTGCCCTATATGGATGACACTGTCTCTAGCACTAAATATGAGTCATAAACACATTTATGGATGTTGTATAGCATCATTTGGTATTTATTATAAAGTATGTTTTTTCAGACAGAGGTACTGTTTATTGTATTTCATCATGTTTTTGCTTTCAGTCACCAGAACCAAACAACATGTTGGGACCACCCAAAGATGGCAGAACTGTACCAGTCATTAGGTAGGCATGATTCAGATCTGATGTGCATGTAGTACGGCTGGACGTGGCTGAATATTAATAATTTATTCATCATTACTTTTTTTATTATTACTGTTGTCATGCAAAACTGTTAATGGAGATCTTCATGTGGCATTTTACTGTATATTAAAATGTATTAGTAATTATTCAGCAAGGATATAATAAGTGTATATTTAACGTCTTCCTATTTACTCTTGGCAACAAGGCTGAACCATATTTCCCAGCTCTAATACGAAGTAGATATATCTCCCACTTTTGCAGTATTTGAATCTATGTGGTAGTGTAATTGCCCTTGAATAAAATGTCAGATTGTTAGACGAAACATTTTTGATCAATGGATTTAAAATGCAGAAAATAATTGGATGAAACTAGCTTGATGTTTCTGCTGCCTGTTTTTCAGAACCCAACAAATAAGATCAAAATTAGAAACTGTCAAATGCAGAGATGAGAGGTTTGACTGTGACAGTAATGAAATGTTGCATGATCAGTTTGCTAAAATTAACATTTGTCACCAAATAGCGGATCTCAACAACGTACGGTTCTCGGCGTACAGGACGGCAATGAAGCTCAGGCGAATGCAGAAAGCTCTCTGCTGTAAGTTCACAAAATTTCTTCTTTGCGATCACACAACACTTTTTTCAGTTTGAACATTCATCCTACTGATAACAGTAAGCTAAAATATTCCTCCTTTTGTAGCATAGCAACTTTTTCGCAACTTTTGCTTTTTTTTCTGTACACAGTGGATCTTCTGGGCATGTCTGCAGCCTGTGAGGCCTTTGAGCAGCACAATCTGAAACAGAACGAGCAATTCATGGACATCATGCAAGTGATCAACTGTCTGACCAGCATCTATGACCGGATGGAGCAGCAGCACAGCAGCCTGGTTAACGTGCCCCTGTGCGTGGACATGTGTCTCAACTGGCTGCTCAACGTTTATGATACGTACGTTCAACCATTTTTTATTGTTTGTGTGTTTAACATGTTAAAGCAATAGCTCAAATTAACATGTGTATCATTACTCTCCCTTCATGGCAGTTCCAAAATCATGGACTGCTTATTCTGTGAAGGAAACAGAGACATTTTGAAGAATGTCCTTGCTGCACTGCATCAGAAAAATCCTTGATTGAAAGAAGGTCATGCGAGTTTGTAACAACATGAGGTTGAGTAAATGATGACAGAATTTTAAATTTGGGGTGAACTAATCCATTAAATCTTTGAACATATGAGTCAGAGAGTATCAGTTGGAGTTTGAGTCAGTTCTCAGCATGTTTCTTAGTAGGATCACACTGAGCCATAAATCATGCAGTGTTTGAACATGGAGGTGGTAGATTCCACAGAAGACCCCCGTCTGTCCCCCAGAGTAAACTGAGAGAAAAGCATTGGAGGTCTTTTCATTCTATGTCTGCTTTTTACCTAGATTGTCTTGCAAAGCTATGTTATTTAAAGAAGATGGGGTGTTGACATGGTATCTTAAATACAGTTTGTTTGAATTTAAACCCTTAAGGGGCCGTTCACATGTCGCACCTAAAAATGCGTGGAAAATGCTAGGTGTGCCACTTTCTGCTTTTTTCCCCAAAGCGTTTGGGCGCTACTAAATTTATAAAAAAATGTCTATCCTGTACAGCTAGGAACGGATGAAGCTGATTGGTTGGTTCTTGTCACATGACCCGCGGTGCACTTGCGGCATTCTGAAATGTTGAAATGTTTTTATAATTTTTATCATCATTACATTTTTATGGAAAAAATGAGCGTGGCGCGACCGCGTCACTGCCATTATGAGCGCGCCTGCCGCGCGTCTACATTTGAAATAACGAACTTGAGCGTGCAAAAAACACAATATGTGAATGGCCCCTAAAAACCTCTTAAATGGTATAACAAAGTAGTTGTCATTTTAAAAGGTCTTAAGTTTGGGGACAAAAATGTGATTGAAACATTAAATCATGGCCTTTTGAAATTGAACAAAGTCAAAATGTGGCTCTATTCTGCAGGCTCACGGTTGCAAAGTAGTTTCACTTCAATAAATACAGTGCATTTATGCTACTGTTGAAGAATTATGACGTTTACTCTTTTGTGTTTAAATTGAAAGATGTTGTAGATGGTTGTAGGAGAGCTTCCCTCTGGGCCACCTCATCACAGAAAGGAAAGACTAAAACAATATTTAACATATACAGTATATAGATTTTACTAGTGTCTAAACAATAATCTGTTTATTTAATTTTTTTAAGCACATTATTATCATATCTGCAAAATCCAACTGAAATCAACCTCTAATTTGTATGTATTGATATATTGGTACATAAACCATTTTCAATACAGAGTGAATAAAGCTTGTTTTTAAACTTGTAAAAAGGTTTTGCTGATATAAACGGCATTAAGTCCTCATTATATAAGTGTCCCAGCCTGTTTAATTATATAAAAGAGAATATGGGTTTGTTCTGTGTGGACATACGATATTAATTGTATTTGTTTGTGGGCGAAATAGGTCTTATATTTGATTTTAAAAACCCTTCCTATACCCCGGTTGCAGAAAAAAATTCTGAAGAATGTCTTTGTTTAAAAGCAACAGCAGTACTGTATATTTTACCAACTTATGGTGCAAAAATATTGAGAGTATTTTGTTTCTCGTCTTGACTCTTTATCTGCAAAAAAAAGAGCAATTGACGGTCTCGCTTTAGTCATTTGTCACCATGTTATTTATTTATTTTTTTTACCGCAGAGGACGAGCCGGAAAAATTCGTACCCTATCCTTCAAAACAGGAATAATCTGTTTGTGCAAAGCTCACCTTGAAGATAAGTACAGATGTAAGTTTTTCTGCTTATCTTATATGCTTCCTTCTTTCTATTCTGTCTCTAAGCCATAATAAGAGCCAAGATATTCACTCGGTTAATGGAACTGTACTGCTAGCAGTTTACAGCTCTCTCAGGTGTTTTTAGTGTCTTGTAGTATGTTGTCATTGTTTGCTTGTTAATAGCACTGCTGTAAACACAGTTGTAAAGCTTCGGAGTTTGCTCGTTTAAAGTATATAGCACACAGTATAGTGCAACAGCTGCTCAGAAATAAATGTTTACCCACCTAGCAACCGCACAGCAATTGATGGCATTTGCATTAATAACAAGTGTTTTAATACACTTCAGAGTGATGATTCTGTTCCAAATGGCGAAAAACTGAAGAAGAAAAAAAAATACATATACAGCCATTTAAAAGTGTTTTTAATGTTTCTGAAAGAATACACTTATGCTCACCAAGGCTGCATTTATTTGATCAAAAATACAGTAAAAACAGTAATATTGTGAAATATTATTATAAAGTAAAATAACTTGAATATATTTAAAATGTACATGTAATTTATTCCTGTGATGGTAAAGCTGATTTTTAGCAGCCATACAGTGGTGGCCAAAATTATTAGAACACTAGTATCTTCACCAGCTAAAAAAATGGTTTTAAATCAGTTATTTCTGTCTTTTGCTGTAGTGTGTCAGTTCAAGAAACCTACCTGCAAAAAGCTACAGTATTGTTAAAATGCTGTAAAATGAGGATGCTGTCAAAAATAATGTTAATAAAATAGATTTCTTTAGCAATGACCAACTTTTAAAAAAAAATCAACATTTGGTGTGACCATCCTTTGCGTTTAAAGCAGCTTTTGCCCTAGGTGCACTTGCACAGAGTTTTCTGGAAGCTTTGCAGGTAGGTTTCTTGAAAAGCAATCTTGAGACGGTTGTTGCACGTGCTTCTGGATTTCTGTTCAGTTGTTCTGTTCTTCATGTGATGTCCAGACAGACTGGATGATGCTGAGATCAGATCTCTGTGTGGAGCACTGCTGTTGTCAGACTCCTTGTGCAAACAAAAATCTCACTGGATTATTACAATTAATGGCAAATTGAATGTTTGGAAAGTGTAAACTGATATTTCCTTCTGACACACTACAGCAAAAGTTTGAAATAACTGACTAAAAAAACTGTATTTAAGCCTGTGGGTGAAAAGAAGACAATTTTAATCATTTTGGCCACCACTGTATATAAATACATCAATAAAATTGTTTGTAAATGTTTAATATAATATAATTAAGACAGTACATATTCTATTTTGCTAATACGTTTAATCGATTCATGTCACTGAACATTGACAAATTCAATTAGATGCTTGAGTATGGATCAAAGGATTTTTTTTTTCTGTGAATCAAAATATGATAGTTTTGACTCTCCGTCTCTGTTACCCATCTCCCTCATAATTTCTTCCTGTACTCTCTAGTTTTATTCCGAGAGGTGGCCAGTGCCACAGGCTTCTGTGACCAGCGGCGCCTCGGCCTCCTTCTGCACGACGCCATTCAGATCCCCAGGCAGTTGGGTGAGGTGGCGTCTTTCGGAGGGAGCAATATCGAGCCCAGTGTGCGCAGCTGCTTTCAGTTTGTAAGTAACCACCGTCTTCATTCATGAACAGATTAAGTTAAAGCGGCCATGTAGAATATGCACTTTTTCTGCGTTTCCTGCATTTATTTTCTTTTGCTCTGATATGAAGGCCAATAACAAACCAGAGCTAGAGGCCTCAGTCTTCCTGGACTGGATGCGTTTAGAACCTCAGTCGATGGTTTGGCTTCCTGTCCTTCACCGTGTGTGTTGTATTGTGTGGCGGGGCCGTGATTCTTGTGGCGGGGCCTGCTGAACAGCAAAGCACAGGCTAAATGCAACATTTGTAAGGAATGTCCTATTATTGGCTTCAGGTATGGACCTTTTCTTTAATGCTATTAATCAGAATGACTAATTCGGCCTCAGGTGCTTTAAAAGTATCAGCAGTTTTTGTTTTTGTTTTGCATTATTAAGCATTGCACCAAACTTCAAGGCAGACTTTGAAAAAAGAATAAGTGTTGTTTTGAGCTTGAAGCTGCCACTGTATATGTTGCTATTATTATGGTGGCCCATGGAGAACACGTACTGATCTGTACCACTTTGCATAACCCAGCCTACCCCTTCACACCACGCACCCCCTATTTCACTTTGAATTCAACATGGTATCAACGTGACCCTATTTACATTCTTCCTTGTCTTACGAATCATTAGTTTGTTTTTTTCATGAGATTTTTTGGCTGTTTATTCATTATATTTCCAGCAAATAAGATCATGGATAGCATGGAAAAACAATGCTACAAATCATGAAATGCAACTATGCATCACTTTGTATTGTTAGAATAGAAGATTTATCATGGTTGCTCAAAATGCTTCTATATTTTTGCCACAGTAAATTTATGTTGCATGATATTTTAATCAATATTAATGCAGTGTTTTGCCTTTGGTTTGTTGCATGTTAGGCTGAGAAATTGCACTTCTGTTGTTGTTTATGCACAAAATGTTCAATATTTCAACTTATCATGTTAGTCTCTACGTAGGTTAATGGTAGTATTTATACATTTCTGTGTTGGGTCAGCACTTCTAATGCAAAATCTGGGTCTTGTGCATGTGCAAAAAATGTCTAAAAGATGTTTTCACTTGGCATAACCCATTGATTTACAGTGAGAAATAATATGGGACATGACTTTGTATGTTTTATCCATTGGGATTTCATTGAAATGGGGATTTTAGTTTGTGACATAATAATATATTTTTTCTCCCTGTGCCTCTGCTTGTATAAGTAGAAAAGGAAAGTTGTTGGGGAGATTAAGAGAGATTTATTCGATTAAAAATTATGACTTTTTCACTGCAGAATAACATTCATTTTTAATGCCATTTCGTCAAAGGAATACAGTTCACTCACTAAAAGAAAACTGTCAATAATAGCTCACCCTCATGTTATTCTAAACCCTGTGACTTCCTTTCAAAAGTTTGGGGTCAGTAAGATTAAAAAAAAAAAAATTGTCTAAGCTAACCAGGGTTGCATTTATTTGGTCAAAAATACAGTAGAACAGTAGAATTATATATTATTAAAACTTAAAATAATTGTGTTTTATTTTAATCACTGTTTTATATGTGACCCTGGAGCACAAAACCAAGTCGTAAGTCGCCGGGGTATATTGTAGCAATAGCCAAAAATACATTGTACGGGTCAAAATTATTGATTTTTCTTTTAGCCAAAAATCTTTAGGACATAAGTAAAGATCAGTTCCAGGAAGAATTTTGTAATTCCCTACGTAAATATATCAAAAACTTCATTTTTGATTGGTAATATGCATTGGCTAAGGAATCATTGTGAGAACTTAAAGGCGATTTTCTCAATATTTTGATAGTTCTGTGCACCCTCGGATTCCAGATTTTCAAATAGTGGTATCTCAGCCAAATATTGTCCTATCCTAAAAACCAACATCAATGTAAAGCTTATTTATTCAACTTTGAGATGATGTATAAATCTCAATTTAAAAAAATTGACCATTATGACTGGTTTTGTGGTCCAAGGTCACAAATGTTATTTTTGTGAATCAAAGCTGAATTACTCCAGTCTTCTGTGTCACATGATCCTTCAGAAATCATTCTAATACGCTGATTTGGTATTTGTATTATCTCTTTATTATCTGTTGTGCTGCTTAATATTTTTGTGGAGACTCTTATAAATATAAAGTTCAAAAGAGCAGCTTTTATTTGAAGTAATCTTTTGTAAAAGAATAAAAATAATGCTTGTAATGCATCTTTGCTGAATAAAAGTAATGATTTTATAAAGAAAAAAAAACGTACTGACCCCAAACCTTTGAACGGTAGTGTATGTATTGTGAAGGGTACATCATGAAGGATCAGAACAGATGACTTTTTCTTTTGCGGGGGCATTTTTTCCCCTTTTAGAATGACTTAGAATACAGCAGAATGACTGTTATATGCTCTCTATTGAGAGTATGTGAGAACAGGGAACAACTCCACCTGGAGGATCAAGATGTAACTACACTTTTCCGGGAAATAACCTTGCATGCATGTCCCTTCAGATCCAGGATGTTTTGAATAAGATTTTAACACTGATCTCACTGTTTGTGTCTGGTCTCTACAGGTACCGAAGTTTAAAGCACTTTAACTATGATATCTGCCAAAGCTGCTTCTTTTCTGGCAGAGTGGCTAAAGGTCACAAGATGCAGTACCCTATGGTTGAATATTGCACACCGGTAGGTTTTTTGCTTTTTGCCTTCGTAGCATTGCATTGGAAGTTTAGTATCTGGCAAAGTCAATGTGTTTTAAGATTAAAGTACAAGGTATGACTTTGTGTCCTTTTACTTCAGACGACATCAGGAGAGGACGTGAGAGACTTTGCCAAGGTGTTGAAGAATAAGTTCAGGACAAAGCGCTATTTTGCCAAGCATCCTCGCATGGGTTACCTTCCCGTCCAGACCATCCTTGAGGGAGACAACATGGAGACGTGAGACTCACTTCATTGTTACCATCAGCTACTGATTAATTAGACACGTGTCAGCTGATAGGACCACTTTTTTGTCTATTATTATTAAAAGCATAGTGCGCATCACACTGCGACTCCAGATGCCATCAAGAGGGCAGAATTAATGTGTCCACCATATTTTAAACAATGGATAGTTGATCATAAGGGCAGGCTTTGACTGATTTAGGATCATACTGGCCTATTTTAGTATTATTAATGTACTATTATAGAATTTTATATTTTCAGTTTATTTTAATTGTAACATTTTAATAATTTTATATGCTGTTAGTAAAAGAATTTTAATTAGTTTTTTATTTCTGTTCAGGTTTTAATTTCAGTTCATCAGTATCATTTTAGTACTTCAATTTAAACTTTTTTCAGTTAGTTGCTAAGATAACATTTATAATTTGTTTATTTTTAAAAGGTTCATCTAATATTTATATTTTACTTTATTTCAGCTTTATTTCAATGATTAATATTTTTAATATTTTTTGTTTTCAATAATAATGACACTGAGTCACTGACACACTTTTTAATGATATATTTACAGAAAGAACTATTATTAGTAGAACTATCAAAGTCCTGGAAATCAATACTCACGTTTTACTCCTAGTAATAGAAACATGGCTCATAGCGGGCTCATAGTTGAAAAGGGTTGTCTCATCCTGTTTAAATCCACTCAAAATTAAAAGAAAAAAGGAAAGAAAATAATGAATTCACCTACATCTTGACTGCTATAGCGCTTCAGCCAAAAATGCAATGAAATGCTCAATTCTTGGTGGAAAATTTAAACGGTTTCTTTCAATTTTGTATACTGACATGAAGAAAAAGCTGCATTTCATCTGACACACTCTAAATAAAACATTTTAACCTGGGCAAATGGTAGCAAACGAGACAAATAAAGATGACTCTGAACACTTGCTAACCTTAAATTGCAGCTGCAAGAGTTTTGTTTGGATTTTTTTTCTGCTTTACCGTGTGCATTGATCATTACTCGTGTTCACAGTAGGAGTGTGGAATTATTTTTCCCCCTGTAGAGGAGCAGCTGCAAATGTGTGCAGTCTGTCAAAGTAATCGTAAAGCTGTTCTAAATGCATACACGCATTATTCTTACAGCATTATCTTTTTATTTTTTTTTTCCCTTTTTCATTTCAATCCTAACACACAACCAGCAATGCTGAATTAACCTATTTCTCAAAAAACTGATTTTGCAAGAGATTTAATTGTCATGTGTGTGTTATTGGCCACTAAAAATGCTGTTAGGATTTAACGGTGTTGTCATATCAGTGGGTTTGTGTGTTTGGTGCTTCTTAACAGTCATGTCATTATCATGCTTTCAATGCATCTACTTGTCCTGTCCATCATTACATCTTTTTTTGTCTTGCAGTCCTGTTACACTGATCAACTTCTGGCCTGTTGACCATCCGTGAGTACATCCACACACCAACACGCTGCTTACTGGATCACGTAATGCAAGCCGTGCCACTGAAGAACATTCAGGATTTTCACGTCACACTTACAATATGACCCGTAGTCCTAATTTGAAATTAAGTGCATTTGAACGTCCAAGTTTTATTGAAATTCAAATTTGAAAGTCTAATGGCAAAGTAAATCAGAATTGTTTCTACAATTCCTATTGGACGATGCTTCATCCACATAGATGGATATCAGTGCAGTGTCTATTCTTCTATTGGTCATCAAATTTAAGAAAATCATGTAGTGATATAGCGGTTTTATCACTCCAAAAAACAAAAAAGTCTTCTGCTTTTCTATAGGAAATTATGCACAAGTCTACATGAAACACTCATCTTCCATTGTCAAAACTGTGAGATATTTTGGAATGTGTCCATCCCATGGCTTCCACCATTCATCTGCTAGACTAACATGTCACTGTGGTGTAGGTACTCTTTTAAAAAGGGTTATCATTGTTAAATCACTGGGTGTGAGCTACACTGTAACATACACTAGAGTTCAAAAGGTTTTTGGCGCAGTAGGTTTAAGTAAGGTTTTTTTTTTTTTTTCAAATAAGAAATGAATACTTCATTTAGTGACAGAAAAGACATTCATAATGTTGCTAAATATTTTCATTTAAAAGAAATTCTGATCTTTAAAGGGATCATATGATGTTGCTAAAAAGAACATTATTTTGTGTATTTGGTGTAATGAAATGTGTTTGTGGTTTATTTTCCACATACTGTACATTATTGTTTCTCCTCTATGCCCCGCCTTTCTGAAACGCGTCGATTTTTAAAAAGCTCATCGATCTGAAAAAGCGAGGTGTGCTGTGATTTGGCCAGCAGTCCAGTGCGTTGTGATTGGCCGAATGCCTAATGCGTGTGATGGAAATGTTACGCCCTACCATACTGTGATGATGCCCGGTCAGGCCGGAGTGATGATTCAAAAACAATAAAACCCATTATAAACAAAGCATTTGTTTGATCCAGTGGGGACATACTTACTGATTATAATTACTTATACTGTCTTTTACGCGTTGCGTTGCATCGACGCCGCATATTGTAAACATAAAACCATGTCTGCATTTTGTGATCGGAGAAATGACAAACAAGCAATACTCTACACTGCTAAAAAAAACTCGCTTTAAATATATAAATATAAAAACTCTTTAAATATAAAGACGTACTTACAGTCTGTGAGTCAGAAAAAGCCGGCATTGTAGTCTACTCTACCAAGATCAGGAAACGGTCCTCCATAAAATGTGCTGCACACATATGAATATTGGGTTGAAGTGTTCTGGAACCGTGTTGTAAATACAACTTAACCACTGATTCTAGTCGTGTCCATTTTTGGAAGAACAAAAAAAGTAGTTTTGCTTTCACAACAAAACACACAACACCTTCACGACATGGCGGCGGACAACAACAATACTGATAAGCGAGAATAAAAAGTTACACCTCTTCTTTGCGGCACGAGGGTGAAACAGTTGGGGACGGCGTTATGCAAATCTTCCAAGATCGTGACGTAGACATGTGGGGGCTTGTAGGAACGAGCCATTTTAGGTAGGCGTGGCTGACTCTGAACTTTTATTAAGAATATCTCTTTGGATTTGAGACTGAGTCTTTGCAACTTTACAGATCTTATCTATGCACAATCAGCTTGTAAACACTCCAAAGAGAAAGGAAAAAATTTAAATCGCGTCCTATGGGAACCCCTTTAAACTTGGGATTCATCTAAGAATCCTTAAAAAAAAGTCACGGTTTCTTCAAAAATATTAAGCAGCACAAGTGTTTTTAACATTGATAATAAAAAATAGAAGAAGAAAATAAGACAAAAAAAAAAAAAAATCTATATATATATATATATGTTGAACATTCTTGTGTATTGCATAATTTACTTCAAATATTGTGTGAAAAGGTATGTCACTAAAATTACTTAAAGTAATTACTGATTAATGTTATTTTTTTATATCCTTATATTTGATTCTATCGTATATATTGCAACCCTGTTTAATTTGTATAGTAATGCTCAGAGTTAAATAAAATGCTCTTCCTCTATAATATAATATTGATATATTTAGTTCATCCGTGTTTTCTGACCTTTGCTCTTCTGTCACTGGTAGGCCATCATCTTCCCCCCAACTCTCCCATGACGACACCCACTCACGCATCGAGCATTACGCTAGCAGGTCGGTCTTTTTTAAGCATGGTTATTTTGGTGTTGCTGTGTAACTGTATATTTAAGAGGCCAGACTTGCATTGCATTAGGGCTAGGTAATGTGAGTTTGCCACAGTGTGCGCCGTTCACCAACCAGCTGGTCTATGTGGCCTACTCTGCGTGTCATACACAGTCGCCGCCCTAAACATGCTCCCAGATCTTCCCCGTCCTTCATATACCATGAGTTGATTATTTTCCAAGGGTTTGAAAATGGTATTTTCACCTGATAACAGATGGGTTTAGTAACACTTTACAGTTACGTACCCCCCCCCTACACCACTCAATTGTGCTTCAATTTTGGTTAACTCACGTTAAGCATGTAAGTTGGAACAGTGGTGCCTTACTGACGTGAGCGAATGCAAAAAATGCGCCCTCTGAGAGCTCTGCGCTGAATCAGTGGTTCCATTCCCTCTCCCTAGTTACACCTACAGAAATGTATTGTGTTTCACAGGCCTGTGAAATGGAGAACCGAATGAAATGGCTCGTATTCTCTGCACACCCCGGTTTTATATGACAATGTATCCGCCTTAATGAAAAGATGTGAGCTTGTTTTCGCCCCCAACCCTACATACAGGTCTGCACTCTAGTGCTCACATGAGTATTATTTTGATTATCAGTTTTTTATAAGCCTCAATTAATAGTTGTGGAGAACAGAACTACCCTAAACCTGGCCTCCTACTTCAACCCACCGTGCGTACTGTAAACTGGCTGGTGAGTGCCGAACTTTAAAAAAACATCTCCTTTTTGAACTTTAAAAACTGGGCTAGGCTAGGCTAATACTAATGTGTTTATGAAAGTGCTTATCATAGGAAGAGTTCCTCTAAAAGTCATGTCATTTCAGATTAATTTCCATTTTATAATAAATAAAATAAATTTCTCATCTAAGCTCTTTCCACCCATACACAAAGCAGTGGAGATCAGTAATGAACCCATATAATTTTCCCAGTACGCTCAGATTGAATTATTATAAAACGATTACGTGTAAATGCTCTTATGCTGCAGTTTTTTTTTTTTTTTGTGGTATTAAAATTAATAGGAGTGTCTTTTTAGAAAGCTTTATCTGCTCAAGTCAAGTCGACAGAGCGGAATACAACCTGAAAAGTCGGATGTAATTTTTTCAGTTATTAGGAGTTTAAGGCAGCAAATGATCATTGAAATCTTGAGCAATGGATGTGATGTAGTGAACTGGAAATGGAGTGCTGCTGTTGTTGTTTTTATTGTAGGGATGATGAGCATCTGCTGATCCAGCACTACTGCCAGAGTCTGAATCAAGGCTCTCCTCTCAGTCAGCCGCAGAGCCCCGCTCAGATCCTCATCTCAATGGAGACTGAAGAGAAGGGAGAGCTTGAGAGAGTGCTCAACGATCTGGAGCAGGAAAACAGGTTTGATTGCATATCCATTTCCTTTACAATTCAAATTATTGTTTTTTTTAAAAAATGAAATAGGATAGGATAGAGTTCGGGTACCAGAAGCTGTGGGGCTGTAGTCTGTTGAGCGGTAATTGTGCCAGTCTGGGTTGAGAGTCAGAGGACAACAGGAGCCGGGTGATACCTGCAGGATGAACACTACATTTCAGAATTTATTAGGTAAACCAGCTACTCCAAACCATCTTATATATGCACAGGCAGATTTTTGAAAATCACATGTTTTAAGTATCTTGCATTAAATTAGTGATTCTCAAAGTTGGTCACCAACTGTAAATGTTTTCAGGAAATGCTTAATGAAAATGCTCACACTTATTTATAAGGTCCAATTCTCACTATTAACAAACCATTAAATACGACTTTTGCCTAAACTCCTAATTTGGTGCTTAATAATAGCAAGGTAGTTGTTAAGATTAGGGATGTAGAATATGGTCATGCAGAATATGTGCTTTATAAGTACTAATAAACAGCCAGTATGTTAATAATAGGCATGCTAGTAAGCAACTAGTTGATAGAAAAAAATTTGTTGGTCCCATATTAAAATCTACCATGATAATAATAAAATGCAGCTAACCATAATTGAGCATAGTAAATAAACAGGCTGATCAGCTTTCACAACAGAGATGAAAATGCCTCTATATCTTTTTTCTATATGAGCTCATCTGCATTTTAGAATATTAATCGATTTAAGTATTTGATTGTGCTTTGAATAAGTGGTTTTCAAATTTGCTCAAAAGCATCTGACCATCCAAGAACTACCTAGCACACACAAATCTTCCCACGCTGCTGAGTCAAGTACGTGGGCTACGCATTTGAGTCTAATATTACACACAGTGAGCTATATTAAAATTGTGAGTAGATGAGAAAGCAGAAATAATCAAACAGATTTAATATTGTTTCAAATATGCATTTTCTAACCCTAAAACACATTAGCAATATTTAAAAAGATATACAGTACCCTTCAAAAGTTTGGGGTCGATAAGGTCTCTTATGCTGTCCAAGGCTGCATTTATTTGATCTAAAGTACAGCAAAAACAGTAACATTTAGATTTTTTTTTTTTACTATTTAAAATAACTGTTTGCTATTTTAACATTTTAAAATTGATTTTATTTCTGTGATGGCAATCGGAATTTTCAGCTGCCGTTACTTTCATCATTATCCTTAAGAAATCATTCTAAAATGCTGATTTGCTTACATTTATTATTATTATCAATGTTGAAAACGGTTGTGCTGCTTAATATTTTTGTGGAAACGGTGATGCTTTTTTTTTTTTTTGGATTCTTTGATATAATAAAAAAAAAAAAGTCTTTAATGTTACTTTTGTTCAATTTAATGCATCCAGATATTTGAACAATAGTGCATTTTGCTGCATGGTCTGCCAACCGTGCCATAGAAAACCAGCAGTCTATGCTAACAGCACATGCTTATTTATTTGTCAGACTCGCCCTTTTTCTGAAGTCGCTGTTTTCTAGGCTTCTTTCTGAAGTTGTCTTCCCTGTTGTGCAGGAAGTTGCAATCAGAGTACGATCGTCTCAAGAAGGCACATGACCACAAGGGTCTGTCGCCGTTGCCCTCACCCCCACAGATGCTGCCCGTCTCACCCCAGAGTCCACGCGACGCTGAACTGATCGCTGAAGCTAAACTACTGCGACAGCACAAGGGACGTTTGGAAGCAAGAATGCAAATCCTGGAGGATCACAACAAACAGCTGGAATCACAGCTCAGACGCCTTAGACAGTTACTTGAGCAGGTGGGTGGCACATATCCTTAAGATTTGATCAATGTTTATACTCCCTGCCAGTGAAAAACAACTTTTGGAAGTGTTGTTGAAGGAACTCGAGCAGTTGTGTCAGCTCCTGCCTTAAGTCTGAACTTTGCTACGAGTAAATGTCTTCGGATTGCACACTGATCATTGACAAGGTGTATTTCAAATCATAGCTGTGGAATGTAACACTGTTCATGTGCTTCCTTTGATTGTTGACACAAGAAATGAAATGCCCAGAGCATTGGTATATTTTAATGTCAGCTTTTGGCTTTTAATGTTTGTCATATTTGTAGTTCTATAAATAATTAACTTTGTTGGGAAAGTCGATATTTTTCAGTATATTAATATATATGAAGTATATTTATAGTTGATATTTCTCTTGACTCATTGCAATGCATTCTGGCACTTTTTTATATATGATCTATGAAGGACACCTGTAATGTTTCCTTAAAATTCGGCCAAAATGAGGCGTTTAAGCAGCTCAAGAGGTTTAAAATATGAGTTCGTTTTATCAGTTTAACAATTGTTAAAGGAAATATTTATGCTAAATGTAGATGCTGTCAGGATGAATATAGAAAGTGTTTTGTATAAGAGCTGGGATTTGCATCTACATGTGCATTTTGTACAGTTGCAAGTTCCAGGAATTTGTTAAAGAGTCTAAGATTTATTTTGACACAATCTTCCTGAAATGTTTCATCTGTTTAAAGATGTGATTTTTCTGCAACTGTGTGGATTGAAGGCATTGTTTTAAAAATAAAATTGCTCCTCAAAGATGTTTTCTTTCTTTTGCTTTTGGAAATTGCAGTTTTTTTCCATAGATGTTTAAACCAAAGACTTGGAACTATAGTATGGAATATTGTTGTTTTGTTTGAATGCAGACGTCTCTGTTAATTGTCCTTGCAGGACACCTGTTGGCATTCACTGTTCTGTATAATAACTACTACTCAGAATGATTTCAGTTTAGTCCACAGCACTGTGCAAGCCAAAATGATATTGATTGTGTTAAGTATACAGCCATATTCACGGCAAATCATTTTTAGCATGAAATACATGGACAGGATTTTAAATTAAATGCATCTTTATGGACTCATTCATACCAAAATGTTGTACTCTAATCATTCAAGGGTTTGGTTTTGTTGTGTTGTTCAATCAGTTTATTTGATCAGACGTGGTTTGATTAGGTTTTTTATTTATTTTTATTTTTTAGAAGCATTGTTTAGTCTTGGTATGAAAAGATCTATAGTGCATAAATGTACACTTTTTTTTTTGTCAGATGACAATTTTTTTCTGTCCTTATTGGCAGTATACTTTATACCGAGTATTTCAACGAAGGTTGAATATTTTCCTACCATACTTGCCACACAACAGGCATTGTGGATCCTGGCCTTATTAAAGCTGAGGAGGGATGCCAGACCTTTTAGGTGGCCTAAAGAACATTTTGAGCGACCTGTCATTCTTCGTCAAGCAACCCATTTCTCTCTGTAATTTGTTTTTGGAGTTTGTTTGATGTCAACTTCTTCAGCAGTCTCCTTCTGCTTGAATAGAGGGGAAATCAGATATTCTGTCTGCATCATGTCTTGATGAATGAAGCGTATGTCTCGATGCTTACTTCTAAAAAACATTAGTCGACTGGGGGTCTCTGCCAAATGGATTTATATCAGATTTGTTCTTGAAGAATTGGCTTCATGTGTTCTCTGTGGACCCTTTGAACTAAAATCTCACTAGACTCCAGCTCCTTCCAGTGGCTGACTTGGCCGAAGCTAGAAGAACCAGACTCGATACACGCGGAGATAAATTAGCTCTCACTTTGTTCAGAGCCAATGGATTTTGGCTTCACTTCATTGATGTTTTTTTGTTGTTGCTGTTTATAACCCTCAGCTTCAGTTTTCTTTACATTTACAATCAAGCCTTTACCTACCAGTGTATGTTCTTGTTTTAGTAGCATCAGTTACTTCACTTTTTATCTCTGTTATATGCTAATAAACATGTTCTTATGTTTAACATATGCGCATGTGTTTCGCTTGGCAAATATCTCAAGGAAGACCAATGAAATCACCAGAACCATCCCTCTTTATTCAAGATGTCTTATGTTATGAATTGTTAATGGTGGAAGTTTTAAACACACTCATTAAAGCACACTTTAAATAGTTGTGCAGTGACAAACCATTACATTAAGCATGATTGTACTGCGTAAATCGTAATATTTATCAATTCTAAGAATAGCCTGAGTAAATATATCGCCCAAGAAAAACTTTACAAAAATAATAAATTGAATTAAATCCTGTATTTATCAGAATGCATAAATGATCAAAAAAGTATAGTTCTGGTCCTTTCTGTCACAACGTTCATCAAAGAATCCTGAAAAAATATATAAAACCTGTAAAATATATTAAAATAGGTATAGTGATTTTAAATTGTAATATTTCACAATATGTCTGTTTTTACTGTATTTTTTTATGAAATAAATGCAGCCTTGGTGAACCTAAGAGACTTACAGTCCCAAACCTTTGAATGGTAAACTAATTAACAGTAATACTTGAAATAAATAATAAGTCAATATTATTATATTAATGGATGCATATGAAACAGACGTTAAAAGTTTATAATATATAATGTGTTAATATTATTGTAATAATATAGTATATAATATAGTATATTAACAATATTCAGCCCTGAATGAATGACAGTGAATGTACAATTTACATGTTGGCTAAAGGGGTTTGTGACATCTGTGAATGTTTTTGAACACGTTAACTGTCTGGGTTATTTTATTTCTATATTTTAGCGGGCATCAAGTCCACTATTTTGTTTTAGATCCTTGTGTTATTTTTTTGTCCTTGACTGTCTTGTTCTGAAACTGAATGATGCAAAACACAGCAAACTCTAAACCCTTGCTCTTTTTTTTTACTCAATTGTTATTTTTGAGAAAGTCCTTGTTAAAAATTCAGTACCTCCGTCAATAAATGTTTTGGAAGTTGTTTAAAACTAGTCATAAAAGAATGTGAAATCTTAGATTGAAAATATATAACTGAATGTTTGCAAATGAATCTGGAAATACAGAAGTACAACCCAGTGCTGATGTTTGCGTCCAGTCCCCTGCCTAATCTATGATGGTTCCTTTTCTACCTATGTCCTAGCCCGCAAGACTGAGTCCAGGTGAAATGGCACTGCCCTGTTCCTCCCCCGTCCATGCCTCTCCGAGATTCTGACACCACCCTGGATCACTGCGTGGTGGCCGCAATCCAACCAGAGACATGGGTAAATGGTCCCTAACAACTTCAGTTAACCTAACCATTAAACAGATTGAACTTGTTTTTGAATTTTAAGCAGGCTAAAAGAATATAATGGTTGGCATATCAGCATATGGCTATTGATCCTTTAGCAAGTATAGTGAAATTTTGGGAACTGTTTTATCCACCGAATAAAATCAAAAAGTAAATGCAAATTTTTTATCTCACAATTCTTAATTCTCCTTATGCAATTTTGAGTTTTATACTGGCAAATATGCCGTTACTCAATTGGTTTTGTATCTTCGTGACCTGAACCAAAACAGGGCAGATGTTGGGGCAAGTAGGGGCTGGTATTCCGAGTTTGTCGATACTGTTTAGCACCGACCGAAATGCCTCGAATAGTAAAGAAAACTCTCGGCGTTCGGTCCAACTTCATGATACCTAAGGTTTAATCTCATCACGTGCATGGAGCCAAATACTCTGACATGCACTACCTTGTGTTTCGACTAAAAAAGGGCGGCGCATATCGATCCGTGGTTTTTGACATCCGCAGAGCTGATTCAAAAGCCGCGAGCATCTGGTCTCTTTAGCTCTCGTGTACTGTAATACACCGATCGTCTGCACTGCACAGTCATCCGCTCAAGCAATCACACCTACTAGTTACACCGGTTTACACTTAGAGATTTGACACACCTGGGCTGTAGTTTGAATGCTCGCCAGCCCCCTTAATGTAAGGCTACATTTACCCTGGTGCGTTTATGTTTTTAAAGGAAAACGATCCTCATCATACTGGCGTTTCAAGCCGGCTTTCCACTATCTACGACAAACGACAGACCGGTCATTCAGTCATTCGTTTCCAATGGAGAGTAGCGCGGGGGCTGCGTGGAGTTCCGATCATATGCAGTTGTCCGTTCATACTACACGACCGAAAGCACGTGTTACGTGACCATTCATGCAAACTGTAGCATCATGCTACATAAGACAATAAATAAGATTTATATTCCGCTTTTACTCAAAACTCACTTTAAACCACCATCGAGTGTTTGGTATAACTTCTGATTGCCTTCTAATGTGTGTTTTGGCCATGTAATGTTGTTGAAATTAAATATGTTATTACCTCTGACTCGGAGTCAGAGCAGCGATCATGGAAGAGAGAACACAGGCAGACAGCGCTGAAAGCTGCGAATGCTCATCAGTAAATCAGTGAGAAATCATGATTCTGTCTGAGCTATGTGTTTTAAAACGAACACGCACTAGTGTAAATGTAGCCTAACAGATGTGTAAACTGAAGACTATTTGAGCTTTATTAACTATTTGCACTGATTTATTGTGTTGGTTACATTTTGTTCCTTTGTGCAGTGGCTCAGGAGATGAGTCTTTGAGTTTGTATAAACATCAACAAGTTTTTTTTCTTTTTTTTAGATAATGTAATCTTGTTAAAATTGATTTCATAAAATTGGTATCGAAAAAAGTATCGTTCAGGAACCGGTATCGAAGTCAAGGTATCGGTATCGATATCAAAACAATTTTGAACGATACCCAGTCCTATTTGCAAGACGTAAACTCAGAATTCTGAGAAACAAGTCAGAACTATGACATAAACTGAATTGTGAGATGTAAACCTGGAATCGCAAGAGGAAAAATTTACTTCTTTTTTTCCTCAGAAAAGTCCAGATTGTGAGACAAAAAGCTGCAATTACCTTTTTTTATTATTTTAATTATTCTGTGGCAGAAACAAGTTTCCATAGAAATATATATGTAGACAGTTGTGTAAACACAATATTTTTTTTATTATTAATTCAAATAATAGGCAGCACATTGTCTTCCATTTTGGTGTATCTTGAATTTTTCTGTGTACAAGTAAAAGCTAGTCATTAATGCAATCTCTTCTATCTGCCCACGGTTAAAAATTTATTAATTCATTTCTTAATTTTTACTAGTTAACTGACATGCATAGTAATTATTATGTTTAATAGCTGTACTTGTGAAGCTTTCATTGTATGACTTGGCTTGAAGCCCAGGCTGGTTTCAGCAAAAGATTTTCAGAATGGATAAAAAGAGGCTATGTTCTTGTCTGTGCCAAACAAAAAGGAACACAGGGAGCTTTTATTCACGTATGGATACAAAAGAAGTGTTTTTGCCCTTAACTGCTAGCCAACATCTTATATTTGTTGTCTTCATTTTGAAGAAAACATGGTCCAACAAGGTTCCAACTAAATTGGGTGTACTTCAGTATTTGAAGAACAAACACCAATCAGTGCAGTTTGACATTTACGATTCAGGTCATCTATAACGCCTTCCTATAGTGTACTTACTGCTTTTATTGATTTATGCTTTTATTTCACCCCAGAGGCATGTATAGATCTATGGAACTGGTATTTGTAGTTTTACATGCCATTAGTGCTATTTTCCAGTTTTTCAGTGTTCTGCAGTGTGATGTGTTTACTAATACGTCTGATACTATTTCACACAACATTTTCTAATTCTTGTTTGATTAGTATACATGCCATTTTAATGATTCTTATGCTATATGGGTTATTTCTGCTCAAAAGTGTATTCATCACACCACCAGCATTTTAAACAAACTGCAAGCAAAAGGTGCAAAAAAAATAGGGGGGGGGGAAGCCAATTTGAGCACCTTAAAAATGTCATTTTTTTACATCATTTTTTCAAATCCTTTCTAATGTTATGTTAATGGCCCAGTAGCTTAATTTGTTTCTTCTTACACATTATAACCTATAGTTTTTGTTTTATCTGTGTAACTGTTAATTATTTTGTACAGTTATTGTGTTTGTGTAACTAAAACCAGAGCGTCGATTTATTTTTAGAATCATTCTTGCTGTGACAACTAGGATTCTGATACACATTTAAAAATGTTATGTTTTGTTTTATAATGAGTTTCTTTGATTTATTGCATGAGCCTAACATAACACTTTGTCAACTTTTTTTTGTAGTTATTTTCTTGTGACACACTAGTCTCAAAGAATTAGCTGTTGTAATTTGTAATTTTTTTTTATCAAAATTTACCTCAGTTGGACCCATGAAATTGTGACATGTATGAGATTGTGACAATGCATCTTACTTTTTTATTTCCATAATTTTCTTGACAAAAAGACAAAAACTCAAGATAACCTTTGTCAAGATCACAAAACAAGATGGTTTACAATGATGTATTTTTCCTTTCTTTGGGATATTTTACTTTGGCCAATTCTGCTTGATGTTGAATGTAAAATCGACGTATTGAGCTAAACTTGACTGCTTCAATTCTTTTTTTTTCTTTTCATTTCACATGCATTTGGCATGTGTGTTATGATGTTGAATGAGATCTTTCATTTGAACTCTGTGTACTTCCATTTGAAGCACTCTGGTTGTTTCTGGATTTCAGTTGTTAGAATGACGATAGAAGTTGTAGATAAATGAATGAAGTTTTGAACGGAAACTATTTTATTAGTGCTCTCAGACTATTGGACCGTATTATACTGTATATGAGAGTCCTCAACATCACCTTCAGTATTATCCTCTGAGTCAATACAGGCAGCAAACACCATCTCTGTTTAAATATGAAATGTCTCGGGCGGCAGGACAACATCCAGGGTTTTTAAGGTCAGTTCTCAGTTCTAATTGGTTCACTGCTGTGTGTTTCAGGTGATGATGAGCTGTCCAGTCCCTCCCAGGATGCAAGCACTGGATTAGAAGACGTGATTGAGCAGCTCAACAATTCCTTCCCTCACAGCCAAGGTGAGAGTCCAGCTACACTGTCTGCTACAAACATTTCCGTTAATCCAGCAAATTGATGCAGAGAGTCTCAAATTAGCCAAAAAGTATGCACCTTTTTTTTTTTCTTTTGCTCCAATACTTGATAATAAAAAAAAAACCTTTGTTAATGTCTGGAAACTGGTCGTCACAGTCTATGATTGCATTGCATGTATTGCAGTAGTTTAAGGTGCCAGTAATTGCAAAACTGATATAAGATATAGTACTATTTTGGATTCCTTTTTAAGCAATATGGAGAAAAATATTATTTTGCGACGAACACCACCTGTAAATTTCTCTGACCCACTGCTTTTCTACTCTTTGCATGATTAAATTGCTATGTGACATTTTGTTTTTACATCCTGCTATAAACGGATGACGGGGGACTATTTTAGTATAATAACATATTTAAAAAAATGACTTTTAAATGACAGAATGAGTCTTCAACTGTAAAGAAATTATTAACATTGATGTACATTCTTCTTAAGCTGTTTCTCTTTTTAAAAGTGACTCTTAACAGGATATGTATTGTGAGAAGCACAGAATTGCAAATGCATAACAATCCAAAAAAACGTACAGTATGTGTATGTAATTAAAGCATTAAACGCCATCTTGTTGCATCCATTGTGCTTGCAGTACAAATCCTGTTTAGATCCAGTCTAACTGCCTATCCCTATTCCAACTTTACTGATTTTCCTTATTTCCTGTTTTCCTCTGTGTCTAAGGAGGTGGACGGCTAAACCCGTGAGAGGTTAGTATCGTTACTAACCCTTTACTCTTTTCACTCTTTTCCAGCCTTACTTATCCACTTTACACCATGGTTTAAATACGTTTCTTAAGTTCACCAAAGCTGCTTTTAATTAGTCAAAAATACAGTATAAAAAAGTAACATTACAAACACTTATTACTGTTTAAAGTAACTCTTTTTCTATTTGAATATATTTTAAATAAACACATTGATTCCTGTGATGGCAAAGCTACATTTTCAGTCTTCACATGATTCTTCAGAAAGCATTCTGCATTTGCTGCTCAAGAAACATTTTGATAAACAGTTGTGCTAATTTTTGTGAGACACCTGTGATGTATTTTTGATTAATATATCCAGGTTTTTTGATGAATACAAAGCATTTCTTTATTTTGTAGCATTATAAATAGTCTTGTTACTTTGAATCAATTTCATAAAAAAACTAAATGGACTCACAAGGACTTGCAGACACAAACGCACTCTGTTGCTCTATAGAGATGTATGTGTAGCAGTGCTGCTTCGTGCATATAGTGTTAGATTGCGTTTTCAGACACTGATGTCAGATTTTGTTTTTGGTCTCCCGCAGGTCCTAATGTGGGAAGTCTTTTCCACATGGTTGATAACATTGGACATGCCATGGAGTCGTTGGTTAATGTAATAACTGAGGAGCGGGATTTAGACTGAAGATGTCTTCTCCTAGTTGCATGCTTTTTCTAGTGTCAACAACTGGACAGGATATGTTTACAATGGGAATATAAATAAAAATCTATTTTTCTGAAGGATCGCGGTTCCACATTGTAGATTTGATCTTTAGTAGTTTCAGTAGTTTCTTACAGCGAGTCTAGAATTGTTTATTAATAATAATAAAAAAAGTTTTTTCAACTTCTATGCAATTGTACAAATATACGACAACAGGTGTGTGATAACGTAACATTGCGTGCCTGTCCCTTGTACGAGTGGGGAGCGCTGTTAAAAAAAAAGTGGTTTAATCTACATGGTTGCTCTGGTATACCGCAAGGGTGCTTTATCAACTATTTTGTTTGTACAACATAACAAATGCATATTAAAAGGCAAGCCCGTTATACTTGTGCGTGTGCGAAAGAGTGTGTGTTTGAAACATGTCTGTATGTTTTTCTGTACAATATGTAACCTGTCCCGTTCAACTATCTGCAGACATCATTTGCAAAGAAAAGACATGTGTCATGATTCTATATTATTATTATTATTTATTATTATTATTAAGGCATACTGATTAAGTCTAAAATACCGTCTACCTCACAGATTATTACACTTCCTCCTTCATGCTTCTTTGGTCCTGTGCTTATCTAATGAGCATCATAGCATGGCTGTGCATGATCATAGTATTTGTATATTATTGACAACTCTCATGTTAGAGATATATATATTTTTGAAAGCTTGTTTCCACCACGGAATAAAAAAAATGACATTTTTTCTGAATTCTGACTACTTTTTTTTCTCAGAATTGTGACACTCACAATTGCAATCGAGTTGTGAGATTAAAGGCACAATATGTATTTTTCTGCCGCTAGAGGGCACGTATTCAAAATAAACAAAGAATCAAAGGTGTAGTTTGATGACGCCGTGACTGAGTGTGGGATCATGATGTTGTGATCTTTCATCCCCCTACAGCCCTATGCAATCCGACTGAACTCATTTTTGTCATGGATGAGCTAATGTTTATTAACGTGTAGAATGAGCAGGGTGAGGCTGAAAGCCTCGAAGCGAAACGAAGCCGCTGAATGAGCGTGACGCACTGCTCGAAAGCAGCGGAGCTTTTATTATGCCATACTTTAGCGCTTCCGCTTCTTCTGGTCGTGCGTATGTGGGGTTAAGCAGCTCTATTTTATCATACTAGATACATTTGAAAGTTCTGTTACTATGCTACTCTGTGCAGTCGTCACCGGTCTATTAAAGCGCACAACATATTAAAGAGTCTTTGGTGTTTCAATGTTTACTACAAAACAAAACCGGAAATCGAGGGGTTATGACGTCATTAGCAGGCGACACAATGACACAACAGACACGCTCCGTGTCACTAGTTAAAATTGCTTATTCCGCTGGTTTTAAACATTCTTCGAAACATTTGGGATAATGTAAGTACACAAGGCAGCAAAATATATAACACTGTTCTAGTGGTTTTTGGATATTTTAATTAAAAAAATCTTACATATTGTGCCTTTGAAAGTTGCAGTTACCTTTTTATTACATGGTGGGAAGAAAAATTTAATAGAATTGTTAGATGTAAACACTGAATTGCTAAGAAAAAAAGTCTGAACTGAGTTCAAATCTCGCATTTCTGACTTTTTTCTCAGAATTGTGAGATGTAAATGTTGTAAATGGGCTTCCGTTCCTTACAGAATGAGAATTGATCTAGTGCTTCAATCATATGGTGTTAGTTGTATTTCCATTTCCAAGTAACAAATGAAGAGAAAAGTACATCCAGTCCACTTTACAGAAATGTTACAGAATTGGGGTTAAGTGTTGTTAAAAACTAAGCAGTAAGAATATTTGTCAATTCTATTGAGTGAGCTCTAATAAGCATAAATGAAAGGTAGCACATACTCAGTGTTATAATAATATAATGCCTGATTGAAAATTTTCATCTGGGGTTATTTATTGTCATTGACATCTATACATGCTAGCAAACAATAGCACTGAAAATCCATTTTTTACAGAAATACACTTGAGATGATGAAATAAGACACATGATTCCGCTTTGCATTGTTCTTTAACACATCCGAGTTTGTTTCTGTGTGATTGAGATGTTTGTCATTTTATTAGACCTTTATGCTTTGTGTGAACACATATATAGAAATAAATGATCATAATGTATATGTATGCACAACCGTTATAACTACAAAACAGTTTGGCACCTTGGAGATGAGCATGTCCAGAGTACTGCATATTTATTTCTGAGATGAGCTATTTGATGCTAACTCTTGTTCTGGAAACATACATTTTATTTGTAATTGCAAAAGGAGTATTTTACCAGACAATGAAATGTAATTGTGGTTTTCTTAACTTGCTGCTGCATTAGTTGATAAAAATGGAAATACATTTTTGCCACCGTTTGTCTGTTTTATTATAGATTCACTGTGCCACAGTGTAGGTAAATGATTGCATTAATCATCTGACATACTCGGCAATATTTCAACTGAAAATGTGTTGGTGAAATTCAATTTTAGATATTAAAAGAAAGTCAAGCTACCATGTGGCTTTAAAACCAACCTGGTGGCTTAGTGTATATATGTGAAATAATAAATGAATTGAAGCAGCGAATTAATATCCTCAAAAGCACTTGATGATTTGATCAGGGTTGGTTCTGAACTCTGCAGGTAAGTGTATTTCCAGGAACAGCATTAGACAGCCATGATTTAACATCTGTCAGGAATGTAGATGCACTGTAGATCAGCAAACCTCAGGTGAACAGGTGAACAGGTGACGTGTGTGGACCAATGGTATGTCATTACAAAAGTGAAACTAAGAGCAGAAACAGAGAAAACCAAAGAACAGATGATCAGATGTTCTTAGTAAGATCTCGGTAAGAGCTGCATTTTGGATTACATGAATGCTTCACACTTCTGTAATTGAATGGTGAGGTAATTTACACAGTGACCATTTAGGGCAGTGCTGGACCTGTTTTTTCCCAACCACAGTAGGGTTTCCCTGTTTTTCCCCTGGTGGTAGGGCTGGACAATAATTCCATATCAATATACGGTGATATGATTTTTAAACACATTTCCGATATTTTGATATACATTACCAGTGTTTCTCATACATTGATTTATTTGTGGCGTTTTGACTTCGTTGAATAAACATGAGCACTGCACGTTTCAAAATAAAAACACGTTGTGGGTGTTTTATATGAATTTATCTTTGAAGGGAACCGACTGTCTTCACAATAGTTTAGATGGCATTTTTATCTGATAAAGTAGAATCATGTTTACAGCCATTACTGGAGAAACCGCTAGTTTCTCGCTCTCACACAGCGGCCTCCTGGCCTGGCAGCCCCGCAGTTTGCCGATTTTCAATAATAACCCTTTCCCGCAATTCTTTTGTGGTTCTCCTATTTTTTGTTTTCTGAAGCAACGCTTAGCATGTTGCATACTCGTTCTCTGGTTTGCAACGTTTCAATCTATAAGAAAATCAGCCTACACTCCATTCAAAGGTGTTGAACTGCAATATTTTTATTTTTCTTAAAGAATCTCTTCTGCTCACCCAAGCCGCATTTTTGATCCAAAAGGCACCCAAAAGCATAACATTTCGAAATATTTTACTATTTTAAATTAACTGCTTCTATTGAATCGATTTTCCAATGTTTTGTTCACTTGATCAAGCTAAAATTTTCCAAGCATCATTAACTGGCAGTCTTATCAGTGTCACGTGATCTTTCAGATATCATTCTAATATGCTGTTTTGCTGATTATCAATTTTTAAAACAGTTGAGTACATTTTTTCAGGATTCTTTGATGAATACAAAGATCAGCATTTATCTGAAATAAAAAGCTTTTGTAACATTATCATTATACACTTTACCATTCAAAAGCTCTTTTTAAAATATATATTATAGAAATTATTACTTACATTTAGCAAGGATGTTTTAAATTGATCAAAAGTGATGATAAAGACATTTTTAATGTTACAAAAGATTTCGGTTTCAGATGAATGCTGTTCTTCTGAACTTTCTATCCTTCAAAGAAACCTGAAAAAATCCTACTCGGCTATTTTCAACATCATAATACATGTTTTTTGAGCAGCAAATCAGAATATAGAATTGATTTCTGACAGTATCATGTTACGGGAAGTAAATGATGCTAAAGCTCTGCTTTGAAAATCACAGGAATAAATTACATTTTTCAATAGAAAGTTATTTTTATAATAGTGTGAAATTAGTTCAAAATGTTACCGTTTTTCGCTGTATTTTGGCATCCCCCAAATAAAAAATAAATGCATTCTTGGTGAGCATAAGAGACTTGTTTAAAAAACATTAAAAATCTTACTGTTCAAAAACTTTGACTGGTATGTTAGCCTATAGTTTGAAGTAAAAAAATAATAAGGAGAGTCTGAGATTTATTTGACCGTTATTTCACATTTCTTGTTTGTATGAAGTTTAAATACCAATAAAAGGTGAACATTTTATTTATTTGCGACATTTTTTCCCCTAAAATATTATATAGTTTTATAGAAGTAGGTTTCATAGAGTTGGCAAATAAATTTTTCATAAGTTTGTAGGTAAAGACATCTATTGTGGGCGTTCTTGGCAGTTTTAATAAGGCCTTTTTTAATAGTGTTCATATCGATATATCGGAATTATATTGTATCGACCGAAACTAATAAATATATCGTGATATAAATTTTGGCCATATCGTCCAGCCCTACCTGGTGGTCATGAATTTTACTTTCCAAGAAGAAATGTCCTATATACAGTGGGTACGGTAAGTATTCAGACCCCCTTAAAATTTTTCACTCTGTTATATTGCAGCCATTTGCTGAAATCATTTAAGTTATTTTTTTTTTCCTCAATGTACACACAGCACCCCATATTGACAGAAAACACAGAATTGTTGACATTTTTTGCAGATTTATTAAAAAAGAAAAACTGAAATATCACATGGTCCTAAGATTCAGATCCCTTGCTCAGTATTTCGTAGAAGCACCCTTTTGATCTAATACAGCCATGAGTCTTTTTGGGAAAGATTCAACAAGTTTTTCACACCTGGATTTGGGGAATCCTCTGCCATTCCTCCTTGCAGATCCTCTCCAGTTCTGTCAGGTTGGATGGTAAACGTTTTTGGACAGCCATTTTTAGGTCTCTCCATAGATGCTCAATTGGGTTTAAGTCAGGGCTCTGGCTGGGCATTCAAGAACAGTCACAGAGTTGTTTGTGAAGCCACTCCTTCGTTATTTTAGCTGTGTGCTTAGGTCCATTGTCTTGTTGGAAGGTAAACCTTCGGTCCAGTCTGAGGTCCTGAGCACTCTGGAGAAGGTTTTGGTCCAGGATATCCCTGTACTTGTCCGCATTCATCTTTCCCTCGATTGCAACAAGTCGTCATGTCCCTGCAGCTGAAAAACACCCCCACCGCATGATGCTGCCACCCCCATGCTTCACTGTTTGGAACTGATTGGACAGGTGATGAGCATGCCTGTTTTTCTCCACACATTCCGCTTAGAATTAAGGCCAAAAAGTTTTATCTTGGTCTCATCAGACCAGAGAATTTTATTTCTCACCATCTTGGAGTACTTCAGGTGTCTTTTAGCAAACTCCATGCGGGCTTTCATGTGTCTTGCACTGAGGAGAGGCTTCCGTCGGGCCACTCTGCCATAAAGCCCCGACTGGTGGAGGGCTGCAGTGATGGTTGACTTTCTACAACGTTCTCCCATCTCCCCGACTGCCTCTCTGGAGCTCAGCCACAGTGATCTTTGGGTTCTTCTTTACCTCTCTCACCAAGGCTCTTCTCCCCCAATAGCTCAGTTTGGCCAGACGGCCAGCTCTAGGAAGACGTTCCCAAACGTCTTCCATTTAAGGATTTATGGAGGCCACTGTGCTCTTAGGCACCTTAAGTGCAGCAGAATTTTTTTTGTAACCTTGGCCAAATCTGTGCCTTGCCACAATTCTTTCTCTGAGCTCTTCAGGCAGTTATTTTGACCTCATGATTCTCATTTGCTCACATGCACTGTGAGCTGTAAGGTCTTAAAAAGACAGGTGTGTGGCTTTCCTAATCAAAACCCAATCAGTATAATCAAACACAGCTGACTCAAATGAAGGTGTAGAACCATCTCAAGGATGATTCAGAGAATGGACCCACCTGAGTTAATAATATAGTTTCACAGCAATAGGGTCTGAAATACTTAGGACCATGTGATATTCAGTTTTTCTTTTTATAAATCTGCAAAAAGGTCAACAATTCTGTGTTTTTCTGTCAATATGGGGTGCTGTGTGTACATTAATGAGGGGAAAAAATTAACTTAAATGATTTTAGCAAATGGCTGCAATATAACAAAGAGTGAAAAATTTAAGGGGGTCTGAATACTTTCCGTACCCACCGTATACGCAACAGAATGATTGAACAAAGAAAGTAATGTTTTAATAAAAAATAGTGTTTGTCATTCTACATGTCAATTTTAAATTAAATCAATGTCGACATTTGACAAATAAAACAAAAATATTACAAAATTAAATAGTTTTAATTATCTGTATTTTTATTATTTTGACTTTCATCCCATATATCACGTTTTAGATGTGTGTTTTTTTTTTAATAACCCTGTCTCAAAGAGGAAGCTGTTGAGTCATATTGCTCCTGGTTCCCCTTGAGCACATGACATACAGACACTGAAGTTTAAAAGCTCCCAGCCGCTGCTTGGCCCATCAGTGATGTTGTCAGTCATGTTTGTGAAGCTCAGAGTGTTGGCTCTCATATTCTTTGTGACAAAGGATGTTTACCCCACCTACGCTGGTCAGTATTGCTTGCTTATTTATGATTATGATTGTTGATTTAGGTAACCATTTAAAATTAAGTATGGCATATATTCTATGTTTAGTTTATATTAATAGACTAAATTCAATTTTTTATTTCTGTTTGCTTTTTTATCATTCATTTAAAAGTATTCTCCAGAATGACTATTTTGGACCTTTCCAAAATATTTTATTATAATAAAGTGGTATTTTAATAATTTCTCAATAATCATATAGTAGTATCAAAGGGTCCTAAACGTCTGTGGGTGGTATATATATATATATAATTATATATAGTATATTATATATAATATATAATATATATATTTATATATACACACCATACCTCATATATGACAAAGATTCTTTCCAAGCAAACAGTAAATTCATAGGTTTTTAAATGATACCTCAGTACGCGGTTAAGAAGTGGTTTTCTGGTTTGTCCAAGGTTAGTGGAAGCTTACCATAGCTAAGTGCACCTGGTTGTTGATACGCTGCTATAGTACCCTGTTGTAAATGCAAGGAACGACTTTCACACCTCTACTAAACACCAACCTGAAAACTCAACGATTAAAAGTACTTTTACAGTTCATTTTGTGATAGATAATTTGTTTGCGCATGTCACTTCTCAGAAATTTATAGTTAGTGCAGCGGCTTGCTAACTGGTCACGACCCATGTGGGTAGCAGACAGGAATGCACATGCAGCACCAAGTGTACATTTGGTTTCAAAGAATATATGTATTTGCATATTTCTGACGACCCTCAGACCAATCAAGATGTAGATGAGTTTGTCTCTTGATCAGAACAACTCTGGAGATATTAAAGCAACAAGCCCCGTGAAGCCGTGTTTTACAGTGAATTTCTAACACCTAAACCCCCTTAGCTGTTATCAATTCACTGTAAAACCACGGCTTCACGGGGCTTATTGCTTTTATAAAACGTTTATTCCATATATGTAGTAAGGTTTCACAGAATAAAACAGAGCAAATAAAATGTAATGATAATAATAAAAAAACAGTATTCTTCCACCAAACAATGTAGTTCCTCAGAAACAGTTGTGGTTTCAACAAAGTGATTGCCGAGCAACACACAGAAGTAAACAAAGGTGTACGTTTGTAGAGTAATTTACAACAGCTTTGAACGCGGCTCAACCAATCAGAATCAAGACGGAACGATCTGTTTTATAATGTAGATTTACATCACTTGCTCAACAATGGATGCTCTGCAGTG
The DNA here is from genome assembly GCA_018155175.1 of Sinocyclocheilus anophthalmus. Taxonomy (NCBI): domain Eukaryota; kingdom Metazoa; phylum Chordata; class Actinopteri; order Cypriniformes; family Cyprinidae; genus Sinocyclocheilus; species Sinocyclocheilus anophthalmus. Next base: position 113,817 of record JADLZN010004612.1, read on the forward strand.
AATGGGTGCCGTCAGAATGCGAGTCCAAACAGCTGATAAAAACATCACGATAATCCAAGCAAGTGAAGAGCTGCATGTTTGTAGGAAACAAATCCATAATTATAGCTTTTAAAACATGATTTCAGCTGAAATATGAGTCCGTAATCCATAATAACACTTCTTCTAGTGAAACAGTTCACCCTCTGTTCTCCTCTCACATCAAAATCCACCAGCATTTTTGTTTAGAACAGTTTTGGTCTGTATTTGTGCATATTTCTCTCCTAATTCAGACAAGATGACTTTTTCTCTGGAAACAGCAGTATTACGGCCCATCTGACAGTTTAACATCTTTATGATGAATTTGTTTCTTACAAACAAAGTTTTTCACCTCATAAAATGTGTTAATTGATGGACTGGAGTTGTATGGATTGCTTATGGATTACCGTGGTGTTTTTTTATCAGCTGTTTTGACTCTCTTAATACTTTATATACTTTATAATTCATAATCCCAATACTTTATGGAGCCACTTCATCAGATGATAAAAGCTGTGTATTACTGACAGTGTCATATTGTTTTACTTTAGAAACAAAACTGGCTGCACCCAAAAAGGTGAAGGTGACCTCCATCAATATGGCTACAGTTGTTGAATGGACTTCTCCACACAATCCCATGAGTAACGTGACATACACAGCAAGATATATGTAAGTACACTCAAAATACATCTGAAATAATCCAATATGGAAGAAAAAAAAAGAAACGGCATGCAATTATGAAATATACCCATCACAATGTGTTTGATCAGCTATAAAAAAAAAATGCACTGAACTATTGTTCTGCTGGAATCTGATACTTCTGAGTTTTTGCAGAAGTTGAAAAGAATAGGCCTATTGTGTGAACAAAATATTTGCCTTATGTACTTACATAAATAGTGTGTCCTGTTGCGTTTGTCATTGTGTCCTTGTAGCCTGAGAAAAAAAAATGCTTCCATCTGTGTGAACACCAAACAGCTGAAATGTGATGTAGGAAAGCTGCCATCTGTATTTGGGTGCTACATTTTTCAAGTGCGGGCAGAGGATCAGGGGCTGTTCTCCGAGTGGGTTAATGCAAATGAATTTTTACCAAATAAGCACAGTAAGTGTGAATCAGCTCTTAGTTTGCACTATAGACTCTGTTGTGTTGTTAAGGCAATGTAGTATTCATAAATAATAATTATATGAACTACTTTGCTCCAATGAAGCGATCATAGGACCCCCTACTGTGCATCTTGTCATCCAAAATAATACCTTGGATGTGCACGTCCAAGCTCCAGTGCTGAAAGTGGGCAAACTGGCAGTCCTTTTTTCACAAGTGTCCTACATCATCAGATATTGGACCGAAGGCTTTGAAGAGGAGGTATAAAATGCTTCACAACTTCAGTTACATTTTTCAGAAGCTTTGTTATGCACATCTGTTTATGTGCAAGTTAAGATATGTGATTATGCTTAGCCTATATGTCTTCATTTCAACAGAGTGATAAACTAAAATTAGAACCATTAAAAAATGTATAAAGTTATAAAAAAAAAAATACAGTTAAAATGATAGTAAAATTGCAAAAACCTTACAATTGAAAATATAAAGAAATTAAAGTTATTTTTTTCATTATTGTCACCATTTAGTGAATGGCTTATGCTGGATTGATAAATATACAATTTTAAGTATTTATTTATTTTTATTAAGAGCTGCCCTACTGGAGAGAGAGAGAAAAGAATCATTACATATAAATAGGGGAAAAATTGTATTCACAAATTCAATGTTGTGTGCATAAACTTGAGAATAAATTAAAGTATATACCTGGTTGTGAAGTAGGTATATTTGATCTACTATAAAATGTCAAAAAGATCTGGCGTGGAACCACAAACAAATAAATAAATATTTCATACTTATCTTCAAAATAATCATAAGATGACCTTTGTCCCTGGAGGCAATAGAGAAGAAGGTTACTGGAGCCAGTGAAGATGTTAAACTGAGTATTAAAGGACTGCAATCCTGGAGCAGATATTGTGCTAAGGCAATGGTGGTTCCCAAAGGCTACACAAATGGCAAACAGTTCAGTGCTGCCGTGTGTGTGACCAACACACCTGGTAAGTGTGTCTTTAACTCTGATTTCAAAAGAATAAATCAACTCAGGAATGATCATATCTATTCAACAAGGTAGCATAGGTAATATTGTGATTTCAAATGATTTCTGTCAACAAATTATGCTGTCAGTAAAATGTATATTGGCCATTTATCATGTTTTTTTTTTTTTTTTAAATCAACAAAGTGACTCAAAGGGAATTATTGTTTTTAAAGAAGCTTCAAGGTGACTTCCAGGTGCCAATCTTCCTCGGTGTGTGTGTGTTTGTATTAGTGCTCATCAGCTGTGTGATTGCTGCTGCCATCCTTCTTCCTCTGGCAATCCTGGCCGCCTGGCTGATCTATAAAGTGTACAGATTCCTGTACCCTAAAACCAAACTACCAGAACTTCTCAAGGTATGTGTCTCATGTGGTTCCACTCCACATTATATCTGTAATATACACGCATTTTCTTTTTCTGACCATACAAATGTACTATTTATATAGAATGTTATTTTAGTATTATTAAATGGGATTTATTTTTTCTTTTGAATTAGCTTATTTATAATTTTTCAATTTTTATTCTGGCTCGTTTTAGTCATTTTTTTTTTTTTTATATATATATATATATATATTTCTGTTTAGCTTTATTTCAGTTTTACAAATGTAAGTACTTCAATTTAAACAATGACTGTAACAATATTTTTGAAGCTTTAAATAAAGTTTATTAGAGTACATTTTACAAGAAAATACTTTGAGATACAAGAATATATCTTTTACTTAAAAATTGCACATTTAATTCAGTGTATTAGTTGCTGTTCCTTTGTAATTATTTGTGAAATGTACTAGTAATTTCTGAGTGAAAGTTGTTTCTACACTGTAAAAAAAAAACATTATTGGAGTGCATTTTAAAAGAAAATGGCATTTCAGGTTTTCTACTTCAAAATTTCACTTTTAATTCAAAGAATTCCTTTACGTTTCTTTGTAATTGTTTGTGAAATGTACTAGCTGAAAGCTGAAATATGTATTTCTTATTCCTTCTTTATGTATTTAAAATAAAATTCAATTTTATTTCAGCTTTATTTCAATTCCTGAAAACAAAAAATTGTTATAGTTTTAGTGAACAAAAACATTGTGTATAAACCATATATTTATCATATATTTCTTTCTAGAATTTATTTGTACCAACATTTTGGAATGCTGAGGCGACCCAACATTCTGCACACCAGAAAGAACAGCATGATAAAATCAGTGCCATATCTGAGGACCATCTATATGATGAGCTCAGCGAGAAAGCCAAGATCTCAGAGGACAAGGACTCTGGGTTGACGTCTGTTCTCGCCCCAATTCAAGAGGTGGAAGAGGACTACAAACTCCTGATGCACATGCAACCTGCACCTGCTTTTTACCCCAACCATCTCTATCCGTTATGCTTGAAAAACTCGCTCTTCACTAATTTAAACCAACCCTGCTTCACTAACACCCAGCCTTGTTACTACAACGTAGCAGGCACAAGCCCTGAGCTGAACCACACTGACTGTGTTTGCTGAAGAGATTATCTTATTTTCTGAAGTAAATATACAAAATAATTGTATATGACTATGCAGTGGTGCAATGCATGGCTGTCTGCTGAATGTATATCATTTCTCACATTGTTTTCTCATGCTAATAATTGAATGCACTTTCTATGAAACTTATATCATTGTATGTCTATGTATGGTTGCATCGTTATTGTAAAATAGTGAATTTTTCATAAATAAACTGAGTTAATTTCTCTGATTTGAAGAGTTGGTCCAATTAATTTATAAAACTGTGATGTTTTTATTTTATTTTATTTCATTTCATTTTAGGTACAAACCCTCAACCAGATTTCAAAGATATATTTCAAAAATGTTATATAATATTTTTGATTTACAAACAGCAAAGAGATGAATAGCTGAATACATTTGTCAATTAAGTCTTTAAAACTATTGCTAATGTTTTGGTTTCACACATTTCTCACACACAAGCTTTTTTTTTTTTTTACCTTTCTTTTCCAAATGCATAGAAGTAAAAAAATTGTTGGACCTTTTTGCTCTTTGTAACCTCAGCGTCTTTTGTTGTCATGGTTCCGGATGTTTGACGTGACCCTCAATGCGAGAATTCACATTAACGTTTCTTTGAGTTTCTAGTGAGTTTTTAAAGTGCGTTGGATTCAGGTAGAGTTTAATAAACAAATAAAAGGACACCTGAAAAAAAAAAAAAAAAAAAAAAAAAAAAAACCCAAAAAAAAGTTAAATTTTCAAATCAAACTCTTCTTTTAATGGCGACGTTGCGCGGTTTACAGTAGCAACAACCTCTGACTTCCGTTACGTTTTGAAAACAAACCGTTCAGGTATTTGCTCTGATATGAATAATTTCATGTATATGTGTTTAAGCTGTAAAGTTAAGGAGGAGAGATGGGAATTTTAATCATATTGCACATATCCACATAACTATAACAAGATTAAAAAAAATGCATTTGAGAGGTAACGTTAATAAAAATAACATGGACTTTATGTCTGTTAATCAAGACTTAAAAGATTAGTTTCACTTCCCAGAATGAAAATTATGCCATCATTTACTCACCCTCCACTTTTTCCAAACCTGTATCAGTTTCTTTCTTCTGGTGAACACAAAAGAAGAGTACAGTTGATGGGCACCATTGGCTTTTTATCAGACTATGGAAGTCAATGGTGCCCATCAACTGTTCGGATACCAACATTTTTCAAAATGACTTCGTTTGTGTTCACCAGAAGAAAGAAACTGATACAGGTTTGGAACAAGTGGAGGGTGAGTAAATGATGGCAGAATTTTCTTTCTGGAAGTGAACTACTCCTTTAAGGTTAAAGTGTATGTGAATGCATAAAGTAAAATATTCCATGTAGTCTCTGAGTTCATTTGAGCACATCAAAACTGCATTTATAATAATTTCTTCAAGAAATGTGAAAAATGCTGTTTACACGACAAAGTATTGAATGTCACACTGAAGGACACTGCTTGAATGTCACATCAACTATCCGCTCACAGGTGTGCATTATTTGTTATGATCAAGAATCTCTGTGAAGTCCAGCTGTCATGGAGGTGGTTCATTCTGCCCCCGAGACCTTCTCCAGGAGCCTAAAGAAGAAAAACCTGCTTCCTCTCAGCCAGCTGCTGGAGGACACCAGAAAGAGTGGAAATGTCCCCCATCACCTTCTGGAAACTAGTAAGACCACTTTTTCTAATGTTTGTTTCTGAAACATTAGACCTGTAGCTTTCTAACAGGCCACCAACATTACTGGTCTTATGAAACTGATAGACTTTTGCTATTTCACACTGATGTTTAATTTGTCTTTGTACGTTTATCTTTTAGGTGTGTTTGCCAAACTGAAGAGTAATGGTGTAGTTCAGGCCGAACCATTAGAACTGCATTTCAGTGGCTTTGAAGTAGGAAAGGATTACAGGAAGAATCTGGTTGGTTTTTCACTTCTTGCTCAAAAGAAATAGAATACATTTTTGGTGTGAAACGTTTCGTGGAATGTTTACATGGCTCATGTCATGGACAATGTGACCCGAAACAAACGAACAAAAAAAAAAATCATTTTTATTATTGCTAAAGATTTCACTGGAGACTCCATTTTCTGAAACACTTGGCCAAATTTCCGCTGATAGTACTCTGCGGTCAGAGGGAAAATTCTCATGAACTGAAAGAAACATTACAGAAGAGGAAGAAAATGGGAGGAAGTATGATGTAATGACAAAAGCTGTTGTTGTTTGTTTTTTTCCCCAAGAAACTTGTCAATGTCTCCTCGGAGGTGCTCAGTGTCCACATTTTACCCCCTTTGACAAAGCATTTCCAAATTAAGTACACCAAAAAGGTAACCATCAACCTGCTTTCAAATATTACTTTTACAGACCTGCTATAAAAATGTTATATAATATTCCTAATTATTTTAATTTCGGAACTCGGCAAAGGTGAATTGAATAACACCTGTCAACAATGTTTGGGCAAAATATTTTATTTTTTTAATAAATAAATACATTATATTCATCGTAAAGAAATAAAGGTCATTTTAGGACCATTAAGATGGTAGTCCTGTTTTAAATGCAGTGCCGACTGGTTCCGGGTCTGGCTTACACTGTTACAGTGCACTTCCAGCCAGATGAGTGGCGTTACTTTTCTGATAACATCAGGATTCACTGCAAGGTGAGAACAAGTTTTCGTCTGATGTTTGCACATGCAAATTCTGACAGGACTTAGAACAGCTGTAACTTGTGTGTGTTTGTGTTGTTTTCAGGGTGATGAGAACTTACTGGTTCCTGTTCATGCATATCCTGTTATCAATGATCTTCACATCCCATCTCACATTAGTCTTCCCCCAGTGCCACTTGGGCAGAGGTATGCAATGATTAACATATTACACAAATAACATGTGTAAAATAACTGTATGTTAACATTTTTGTTATAAAACTTTCTATGATATATGAGTGTATTTATACTTTATCTATATATATATTTTTTTTTTCAAGAAATTTATACTTTTAGTTTCGCAAACCTGCATACCTTGATAAAAGTGCCATAGACTTTTACAATGTTACAAAGATGTTCTTTTGAACTTAAGGCTGCAGAAAATTCAGCTTTGCCATCATTGGAATAAATTATGTTTTAAAATATATGAAAACCGAAAACAGGTATTTTGAATTGTAATATTTCACTATATTACTGTTTTTACTGTATTTTGATCTGATAAATGCTGCCTTGGTGAGCTTAAGGGACATTCAAAAATCACTCGCCTCAATTTTTAAATGGTAGTAAACATAATAAATACGATGGAAATGATATGATAAAGAAAGACATGTTTAGTTATTTTTCCCTCTGTTGATATGTAAATGAAAATGTGAAAATATATGACTTTCTTTTGTTTTTATAGTGCCAGTCATGTGATTCCACTTAGCTGCAGTTGTCCAATAGACTTCGAGTTCCAAGTGCACTGCCTTCAGCCCCATAAAGCCTTCACTGTAAAACCACTGTCAGGTAACATTTGACATATCTGCTGTCAGAGAGTAATGTGAACCAGTATAAAGGAATAAGTATTGATATAACTCGAGTTGGTGATCAAATATATACTAGTACAGTAGATTGTACATACTGTACTTGTGTTATCCCCATGTTAAACAGGCATTATTCCAGCAAATGGAAAGACTGCGTTAAAAGTGACATTTACACCTCTGCGATACGGTACAGCTGATATCACATTACAGCTGGTCATCTCTCAGTTCAACTCTAAACCCGTCATCTTCACAGTGACAGGTTCCTCATCTCCATACCTGCTGCTCAGGTAATACACAGAAAAAAAAGTTAAAGATTGCAGTACAATAGCAATGCAATATCCTAAAAACAATATGCTAAAACACTCATAGCACTTTAGCAACCACATAGCAACATCCTTAATGTAAAATGTAATGTAAATATCTGAGTTTAGACCTGATGGAAATATCGAGGAGGATGATCATTTTGGTGAAGAGCGGAAGACTTCTGATGGAAAATCTCCGGCTGTTACATCCCATCATAAGCTTAAAACGGCTCCCTCCTTGGAGAAGGTATGCTGTAACTTCTATTACTTCAATTTTGAAAAGATCAGCTTCAATCACAGTGTATTTTTGTGATGGGTTGGCGCTGCTCTAGCTGGAGGACGAGCCAAGCCATGCTGTTTACCAGCAAAAATATTGGTCTTTCTAGCTGAGCAAGACAACCTGCTCCCAGAACAGAAAACACATTTGTGCTGATTTTTTCCACATGGTCTGAAAAGTTTTAAGCTGTACAAATGCAGGAATTTGAATTAGCTGAGGTCAATTGCATTTCTGCCCATTAAAAAAACAGTAGCTGAGAGGTTTGTGTGAGACTGAATTACAAATTAAATTTTATTGTTTGCACACTGAGCTTCCTAAATTGAATTTGAATTGATACCCTGCCAGTCATCAAATGTGGACAACACATACACAGAATTACACTTATAAACCAGCAAAGCTTTTAGCTGTGGTATTGTTTAAAGTAATTTCTATATTACAATTTCTATAATACAGTTACAGTAAATCTGATTAAAATATATATAATGAAATTATGAGTGTTGGTAATAATAATAATAATAATAATGTGATATAGAAATAATTAAGCATTCTCTGTCAGTTGAAAAAACTTTTTAAAAAATTTTTTTTTCATGCAGCAATCATAGAGTGATTCATCATGCATACAGTCGCATTTTTCTGTTTTTACTCTAACAGGGCAGCAAGAAGAAGACCAAACCTGATCCTCAACTGCAGGTTTCCTCCACAGATGTCACCACTCGTGCAGGACTGGTTAAAATGCTTCTCCAGCCACAAGACAAAATGAGATACAAGGACCTTCGGGAGGGTAAGAACACCATTTCTCATTCAGAGGGCCTCTGAGGTGCATGTTAAGAACTAAAACTCAGGAAATTAAAGTTTGGCAAAGGCTCGGTATCTGCGTGTTGGAATGCTGATGTCTTCACCAGGTTTTTTTTTTTTAACTGGCATTGGACAGCCAGCTTCAACAAGCTATGTTTTTGCTCCTACAAAAGACGAAGAGTTATGGTGGTCCACCAGCATTAAACCTGCACTTAAAAGCAAAAACTTGCTCGGACCAGCATGGAAATTGTTGCTGATCTAATCTGGTCCTTTCAGCAGACTGGAGCTTAGATAATAATAAATAGTGCTCCATTTTATAGTCTCCAAATTACATGCCCCTTTTGCAAGTTACCCAACCTGAAAATGGTCTTTTGCAGTTGTGCTTTTTTTGACTTCTGAGGCCATTCTTTAGCTCACATGTGCCACTTTATTTTGTGCTGCCCTCACCACAGTCATCACTCTGTATGTAATTCTAGTAAAATCTGATGACAGCAGTGGAGTTAAAAAAATAATCTTTTTTAGCCAACTCTCAGCAACATTTCTTACCCAATGTGGTGTGTATGATGTCAAATATGTTATATATCTTGAATAACAAAAACCTTATAGGCTGACTATTATGACCGAAGCACAGAAATCCCATTTTAACGATTTAATCAGATTTTAAACCATACATGAACAGATTTGGATTGGATTTGTAAAAACTTTGTAAAGTTATTTAATGCAAGATACCTGTGTGTTTTATTTGTTGAAGCCATGTCTTATACCAAGGTTACAGACCAGACAAGAGAGATGAAAGAAGCCGCATTTTTAAAGAAGGTCCAACAAAAAGAGCAGAAAGCCAAACATATCTGCTGGTGTGTTGCTCCATGTGCTTTATATAACATATGACATATAGATATTCTGAGTTTACCAACAATATTATATGGTGAACTAGAAAACCCTTAAGACTAGTGTGTTTTATCCTTAGGCAAGTTGATCTGGGTGATGAACCATGTTCAACAGACCAGAAACTTAAAATTTTGAAGGAGCAAGATGAGGCTCTTGCTGCATACAGAGTAAGCCAATGTATTGGTTTAATTCAGATTGAACATTTTGTGCCACTTTCCACTGAATGCTCATGCTTTTTATGTGAATTTCAGCTAAAATGCAGTGGTGAGTCGGTGGCCTCTTCAAGATCTTCAACTAAACTTTCCTCACGGCGAGTTTTGCGACATGTTGGACAGGTACATGAAAGTGTGACATTGAAATATTTGAATAAATTAGCATCTTTCTTATTGAAGTCATGTTTCTAGCCTGTAACTTTGACGTAGTTTGTGTCCCAGTTTGCCACTTGTCACATACAGTACTGTTTTCATGTAAGCATTAGCATCTAGCTCCAGCCATTATCTTTAAAATTCATATCTTTTAGACTTATTTAACAGCTCTATGTTATAGCTCCCAGAATGCACTGCTGTTTTCAGCAGCTATGGCACTGGCCGGCTGGAGGTCAGACAGAGAGCGCTCAGAATCTTCCAGCAGGCTGCTCGAAAGGTAACATAACTCATAACTCTGCCTTTGCCTTTTTAATTTAATTTGAATGACATTAAACTATTATTTAACACGTTACTAAGATGCTTGTTTACCACTCACTGTGCTGATTATCAGTGCTTGTAAATAAAATGCTTGACTGTACTAATAAGTATAATAATGTTACATTGTGGTTTGTTTAATTGAGGTTGTTCTTCAATGTCGTATGAACAAGAGACTGGTGTCACTAAGAGAGCTTGTTCGCAACACCAGGAGTCTGCAGGGAGACAAAGAATCAGGCGAGTCTGGATTTTTCTTATAAGAAACTAATACTTGTATTCAGTAAGCACACATTAGATTCAAAAGTGAGAGTATTGACTTTTACATGTTTACAAAAGCAATCTAATTCAAATAAATGCTGTTCTTTTGAAGTTTCTATTCGTCAGACAATCCTTACAAAATGTCTTGAAAAATCATGGCTTCCACAAAAAATATTTTCAAAATTGATGATATAAGACATTTTTCTTTTGCACCAAATCAGCACCTTAGAAAGATTCCTGAAGACGGGAGTAATGACTGATGAAATTTAGCTTTGCCATCACAGGAATAAATTACATTTTAAAATATATTCAAATAGAAAACCTTGGTGAGCCTAAGAGACTAATAAATCTTGCCTTCCCCAGACTTTTCAGCTGTAGTTTAGATTGTTATTACATTGTTAAACTAGCCATATCATCTAAATTGATTTTTTTAGACATTCTTCTGTTGTTTTGTTGTAGATGGGGATGAGAAGCCATGTCTTTTTACCCTGACACCAGAAAAACTTCTGCCCTTCACCTTCAATACATTTACACCTGATGACCAACCTGATGAACTTGTGAGAGACTGCTTATGGTTATTGTGCAGAGCTTACGTACTGTAACTCTGATATACTTTATAATTGTGGTTTTTCAACAAAACTCTTTTCAGTTACTGTAAATAGAATCTAAGAGGTTAATTTTGTTTAAACATTACCAAAAAGTTTCAGTTCAACATTTGAGATGAGTAATATCAGGGCATATTTCGTGGCGTTGAGGATGAAGTTGTGTTGTGGTTTTCAGGCTGTGAATACATTGGGGCATGTTCCTGTCAGAATGCCTGAAGTGGATATGAAACTCATGATTCCATTATTCAGTCTAAAGGTACGGGAAGAAAGTGCTTTTTCCCATTCCTTCACCTTCTGATAGGGAAATTTTTGACTCCTAAATTTCCTGAATCACTGTAAGTGGCAGCCTTTGGCTTGAAATGTCAAATGTGGTTTTGTAAAATGTCTTAATTTGCAGAATATACGTGAGAGATGTTCTGACGTGTGTGTATGGTTGAGTGGCAAGCCACAAAGAAAAAACAGGAAGTGCCACATGAAAGCCAGTTATTTATCCAAAATGGTGCCGAGTATAGTATAATAGTATTGTTTAAATAATATTTAAAAGCATAGTTCACTCAAAAATGAAAATTCTGTCAATTAGTCACTCGTGTCATTCCAAACCTGTCTGACTTTCTTTTTTCTGTGGAATGCAAAATAAGACATTTTGAAGAATGCTGGTAACCAAACAGTTTTGGTTCCCATTGTCTTCCATTGTATGGGCAAAACAAACAAACAAATGAAAAAAAAAAGCTGATACATTTCTCAAAATATCTTTTTAATCTTTTTAGGTGAACTATCATACATTTCATACATTTTTTTAGATCCATTAAAAAGCATGATATTGCCTCTTTAACAGAAGCAAAAATTAATTTCTTTGAGAATTGCACATCTTTCATGAAGGTCCCCCAGCGTTACAAACTGATGGGTTATCAGCCATTATCTGTCTATGATGCAGCAGCAACATTCATTCCTACTGATGTGAGTAGGACATTACGCGCCGGAGCACAGGTAAACATGCGTTTGTGTATTTTTTTGTTTTTGGAATTCAAATTTTGCATCATAAAAATGAGTCTGAAAGCAAGTCTAATTGTATTTTCATAGGATGAGTTGTTGCCTGTGGTGACATATACAGCTGTAGATCTCAGTGAAGATGAGGAAGATAAGAAACAAGAGGAAGATGATGGATCAGATCAGGATCTAGGTCGCACACTTAGTTTCAGTGCACCTGAAGCACTCCTCAGACCACCCAACGCCCACCCTCTCCGGATCTTTGTATGTGTTTTGAGTCCATGATCATACCATGATTATGCCCATACTATGAATAAAAAAAGGGTTATTGTTGTTAAATAAAATTAACTATAAAAAACATGTTACTTGAAATATATATATATATTAACATTTCTCATTTTCTCATTCCTCATTTAGTTTACCTTGAAGTACTGAAATAAAATAAAAATTATAACTTAAAGTAACAAGCAAAACAAAATTTCTAAAACTTTAACGTTAAAATGAAAACAGAAAGATAAAAAATAATAAAAAATTGTAATAAAGAATTATAATAATGTGTTAATGATCCTAAAATAACATTGGAACAAAGTATATATAGCCTGTCGGTTCTGTAGTATTTTTTTTTCACGTTAAAAGATTTGAATTATTATTTTATTCAAGACATGTTTGAAAATGGAAAAATTTTAAAATCTTTTTATTTTAATTTAGAATCCTGCACCACATGTTTCTGCCTTCAAAGCAGCTCCGCTTTACCTGGAGTGTGACCTGGACTTTCATTTGTGTCCACTGCCACGATACACCATCCCTAAAGGCGATGTCGTGGGTGTGCATCTCCCTCCAACACAGAAGAAATTTCTAGATAGAAAGGTTTGTTGAGAATTTTTACAGAAAGAGACATTTTGCACATCGCAATTTGAAACAATTTCACAAAAACAGCATGTCTATCGGTGTGGCTTTAAAATGAAGTTTTATATCAAAGCTGGCACTATTACCGTCTGAAATCATTAGCATCCAGGCCTGGAATTATTTGTTTTATCATTCCATTAATGTTGTGAAGAAAAAAATATTTGTAAATCCTGTATGCATTTACATAAAATATAAATTGCAGGATATAATCAAAGGGATTATGGCGTGGAAGAAGTTTCCCTCTGTGGCCTTAAGCACTTTATCCAATATTTCGACTATAAGAGGCGACTGCGCCCCACATGTGTAAGTACTGCACACACACACTCTCTCATTTACCTCTCAATTACACACTAGGGTTTATTTACACATGCAATAAAACAAGTCCAACTCTTGCAAAACTCTTTTCTATCTAGGTCTGACCCCTTCGATATCATTCTGCTGCCTGTGGAGGCTCCTCCAGCTCTTCAGGATCTGCCCGACAGCATCAGAGATGAGATTCAAGCTGGAGTGTAAATACAGATTTGCCACCAGCTTCAATAACCCCTCCGCCTTTGATTGTTTGTCACAGCATTCACAGATTCATGATGGTTTGATTTATCTGGCAGGTCCGAGAGCTCAGATCTTCGTCTCACTCCTGAGATGGTTGAGGCAGAGTTCGGCCTGTCTGAGAGAGCTTCAGCTACATCTATTAAAGAGGATGGAGATGAAGACAACGGGTCGGTACAATGGGTTATCAAATCATTGACACTTGCTAATTGACTTGTGTTTATCATGGTTATGTTGAGGTTGATGTATGAATGAATAGAAACCTAAACTTAATCTTTTCGTCTGCAAGTCTCAGAACTCCAGGTGCAACAGTCGCCTCTGCAGAAACAGCCATGAGGTGAGAACCATCACTTCGATCATTTCACATGTTGTAGCAAATAATCCTCATATAGATAAGGTGATTGCTGAAGTATAAGCTATAAAGCAAAAGGGCAGTTTTATGTCTGTTCTGCAGTTCTAACATGTAGGGGAAGTTGATTCCAGCATATTATTTGCCTTGTTGTTCTGGTTGTGAGGTGAGATAAAGTTTCTTCCTCTCTTTTGATCTCAGAGACACACGTGAGCAGCCGTTGGCGTCAACACAGAGCAACAGACTGGGACCAAAAGTGCTGGGCAGATTAAAAGAATTGAAATCTACAGGCAGAGTCAGCTGTGCTTCATCATGTGACAGTAAATAGCACTTTTATCTATGTGTGCCTTCATGCTTTAGTAATTCTTTCATAACTAAGTGTTGTATGTACATATTCTGTTAATAAGCACAATTAGAACAATGCAATGGACAGTGAAATGCAGTGCCAGCTCAGGTAAACCTGCAGACTTTAGCAAAATACAGTGACAAGCCACCAGATGGCATTAAATGTCTGACACATGAAACTCAGCAACTATACTTTCAGAAACAGATTTCATGATCAATATTTGTATGGGATCTTCCTTTTTTCACAAGTTCTATTAAATATTTTGTTTCTAAACCCATTTCCTTTATTATCTATTTGACATTAATTCTTATACATTTTAATATAATTTTACATCATAATGTTATTTTTTCAATCCTAAAATATTAAGTAATTTAAAAAAAATTATATTCATTGAAACTGAAACATATATTCATTACAAATTAGATGAGCATAATATCAAGTGAAACATACATTTTTGCTTTAATAACAGCAGTCCTCAGTTGGGCATGAATTCCAAGTTTGTGCAAAATATTTGTTATTTTAATACATTTTACATAATAATGCTCCTAAAATATTAATTTTTTCCCCCCAAAAATCAAACTTCTTTTAATTATAGACCCCACTGATTTTTTTTTTTTACACATATTTTTACCAACAAGACAACATAATCCAGCATTTTCTTGTGTCATTAGATTCAGTGAGAGGCTGATTGTAAGGAAGACAGTGATGTGACTTCAAAAACAGGCAAAGGAGGGATACTAGCTTTCATTTTACACGGTCTGCTGTGCACTCAAGCAAATGTCAGCCCGAGTCTATTCTGTCTGACAGTCTCTCATCCACAACAGTTTTGCTGCACTGCTCTCACCTCCACATTTACCTCACAATAGCAAACCGCTGCATGATTCCTGTCCCTGGGGAAAGAGGGAGAAAAGGCAGCCTAATTAGCACCCTGTGTTGCACAAAGTTCATGGTAGGTTGACACCTGATAGCTGTCATGTCATTTGCATTACAAGCTTGTAATAATAATAGTGATAAATCTCAGCTGCTTTCCACAACCGACTCTCAAATCTCTGGACCTGGAAAAACAAACATCTAGATTACATTGCATTACAAATCTATAATTAAATCCATGAAAATATTTTAAATAAGCCTGATTGAAGAATGACTCAATATGTGACCAATATTTTCTTGTAATCGGTGAGTAGTTCAAAACTAAACTTGAATATAGCTTAATAAAAGTAAAAAGGCTTGAAGATGTGAAACTATACTTAGATGCTGATACCTAATTTCTTGTTGCGTCAGTCTCTCTGTGTTCCTCTCAGGAGTCAAACCTGCAATGTTAGCATATACAACACAGCTCCTTAACTACCCTTTAATGCTTTGTAGGTCTAATTGTTGGGCTACCGGCCCCCGTGGAGAACCCACACTGAAGTCATAGATTGTCACATTAGGGGCAAGTCTGAACAGGATCTTGCCCACAAAGACTGCACAGTATGGATGACTTGTCGATCTTTTTCCCCACAAATCAATCCACAGCGGACACAATGTTAGGAAAATTTCTAAAATATTTTTTATTTAATCCAGCACATATACAAGCTGAATGAAAATAAAATATGCATACAAGAACCGAACATGATGGACTAAAATGGGGGGCCCTCCATTTTATTCTCATGTTAAAAATAAACTTAAAGATAACCCCTTAATTTGATCACATTACAAGATGTTCTGCTTTGGTTTTCATGCTCGCTCAATGAAAGCAAAGCTTTGATATCGCAGATAATATAGATTTTTGATATTGCAGACAAAGCTTAGGAGCAATTCCTGAGAACTTCTTCAAAAATTGCAACAAAACTGAAGGACATTGTGTGTATTTACCAATGCTGGTTCAAAATCACTTGCAGCATGACATCTCACAGAGAGTATAGCTGCACAATAACCCTCCTAAAATTCAGTTTAGGAATCACACTACCTGAAATTCAGACACGGCAATATTTAATAGCGACAGCATCAGGAACCAAAATGCTCAAAAACAGAAGGATGTTCTTGGTGCACTGTTGTCCGAAATGACTTCAAGACAACCCTACATTAGTGAGGCTGAAACTGTCTGATCTTTCATTGTTTACATGCCTTCACAAATTAGATTTAAGTCTTGTGAAATGCCAAGTCTCTGACTGAATCATCTATAAATAGTGCATGCTGTGCTGTACTACTTTGAGATCAAGCAATTCCTCTCAAATGATGCCAGATTCCTCTATATGAGTAAATGTGTAATCAGTAATCCTGAGACATAGTGTGAAGTCAGTCTATTTTGGCGTAGAATTATTTGTCCTTCTTATCCTCCACGACCTCGGACAAATCCTCCTGCCTAAGAGTCTTCACTCGGGCCTCCATGTTGGCGATCCTCTGTTTGATCTTGCTCTGACTGGATGTCCAATCTGCCATAAGACGAGCGAATTTGATATGCATCACATCTAGATTGGTCTCCAAGACAGTGACCTTTTCCTCCAGATCCTTCGCGTCTGCACCTGCATTGGCTGCAGCCTCGTCAATGAGATTGTCTTTCATCAGAATAGCCCTACCTTTCTCCTCTAGTGCCTTTTTGGCTTCTGGGTACTCGGTTAATGCCTCCATTAGGTCATCTTTCGAGAGCGCGAACAGATCGGAGTATCCCACGCTACGTATGTTAGCAGTCCTGCGGTTACCGGCTTTACTTCCTTTGATGCCGAGGATGCTGATCTCACCGAAGTAAGCGCCATCGCTGAGCACCACAAACTGTGTGACGCCATCATCCGCCACCACGGCTAGTTTGCCTTCTTTGATAATGTACATCTCCCGCCCAATGTCTCCCTTCTTGCAAATGTAGTCGCCTGGACTGAAAACCTGTGGTTGAAGTTTAAGGACAAGCTCAACAAGAAGACCCGCTTCGCAGTCCTGGAAGATACGCACCTTCCGAAGGGTTTCCAGATGCACATTGATGGCGATCTCCGCCTTGAGCTTGTCTGGGAGATTCTTGAGTACTTCCTTTTCATCGCAGGTCTTCTGTTCGGTCCAAAGGTAGTCGAACCACTTCACGACACGGGCCTCCAGATCTTTGGTGACCTTTCGGAACTGCATGTACTGCTTGATGGAGTCAATCTTGGCCTGGAAATCCGCGCGGGACGCATTCATGTTGGAAATCATGGCACCGACATTACCAACGATGGTGGCAAAAATGAGCACACCAATGAGAAAATCAGAAACGACAAATAAATACTCAACGTCTCGGACAGGCGGTGGCGTTTCTCCGATGGTGGTGAGCGTGAGAGTGGACCAGTACAAGCAGTAGATGTACTTCCTGGCAAGGCGGCCAAACTCGGGGTCACTGATGTTGGGGTAAACCCAAGTGTCTGAACCAAAACCGATTGTTTTTGAGATGGCGAAAAAGATGCAGCCGTTCCAGTGGATGATGATAAGGATGTACAGGACGAGATTGCTGATTCGGAAGATGTTGGGGAAGTTGGTTCTGGTTTCAGTGCGGTCAAAGAACTCAAAAAGACGAGACATTTTGAAAAGCCGGTTGAATCTTAGTTCGGGATTGTTGTAACCCACTTTTAGCATTAATATGTCTGTTGGTATCATGGAGACCACATCAAATCTGAATTGCGGCGACTTTTTGTAGCGTTCCCAAAGCTTCTTAGATTCCCTCACTAGCAAGCCTTGCTCCAAGAAACCTGTCAAAACAATTTCACTGTCATGTACAGTGTTTACAACAATTTTTTTCCCTGTATAGCAGTGATTTCAGAAGTTAAGTTCTGTATTCTAGTAATGTACGTTATTCAATAAAACTAATAGCTATTATAAAAAGAATTTACATCTTGATTTTATATATTAACTGTAACATTTATTTTAGAAATTGTTTAATATAATATTCATGATTTATTCATTTAAATTCTTTTAAATCACCTTCTTTTCTTGGAAATTTGCTGAGGCCCCCTGGTTGAGAACCACTGCTTTAGAGGGAGTGTAGTTCATTTACTGTTGTAGTTAAATATGACTAAGTGAACACAAACAGTGACTAATAATAATCTCACCTGTTCTTGATCTCACAAATGTGTCAGTATAGTAGATGACATCGGATGAATAGTCCAAAACTATCCATAAGATGGTGTAATCATCTTGCAGTTCATTAAAACAGGCTCTGTTTTTAAAAAAGTTCAATTAGCACTGTCACCAAACAATAACACCAGATCATTTATTTTAAGTACAAAATATGATATATATTTCTGCATATAGTTTTCTTCTTTGTTTGATAATTAGCTGTAATATTCTTCTTATTTTAAATAGTAAGTAATGTTTAGAATTAATAATGAATTGCTAATTAATTAATAATTGTAATATTATAACATTAAAATATCTCCAAAGCATTAATATAATCTAATAATTAGCATACAATATAATGGATACAATAATATATTATTTTAAATTTAAATGTAAAAAAATCGAATATATAAATTTACCTGGTAACAAGCATCATTAGGTTGTAGAAGACAGGTATTGCTACAATGGTCAACCAGTGATAGTACATATCTGTCGCTGGATCTATAATCCAAACGTGTTTTCTAAAATAAAATAAAAAAACGTACACACATTTACTAAGCTCTGGACTGAACACATTTAAATTTGCATTTAAATTGAGTAAAAAATACTCACGGTTTCTCCTCTTCCTTCTTTTTATCATCTTTTTTCTCGTCTTTCTTTTCATCTTTTTTCTCATCCTTCTTTTCGTCTTTCTTCTCCTCTTTCTTTTCATCTTTCTTCTCATCCTTTTTTGGTTCTTCTTTCTTATCATCTTTCTTTATCTCCCTGTCATCTTTTTTGCTGCATTAAAATGATAATTGTTATTTAGGAGGTAGCAAATCGCAGAATGTACCTATAACATGTAATGATATTTAACTTTCTCACATACTCATCTGTATTGTTGCAGTTGTTCATATTCAGTGTTGCAAGAGGCCAGTGATTTGCATTGTTGTTGAAACTGTAAAGACAATGAGATTGTTTTATTCCTGTAATTTGATTAGAGGAATAGAGACAAAAATATGAAATACTAAAATAAATGTTGTAAAAATATGGCCACTTTTGACTTAATATCAGGCGTAGATGAAATATGGGATTCCCCCCCCCCCCCCCCCCCATTTTCTGCACTAAATTTAGGAGGAAATGTATATTGGATTAACAATTGGTTTTAAATTGATCTGCTAAATGGATTCAACAGTGTTAAATGGAGCTGACTGTACTACATTAGCATTATCAAATTAACCTAAATATTTAATAAATGAACAAGGAAGAACTTGTGAATTATGTATTTTCAAATTCCGAGGAGCTATTATTTTGTGGGCCCGCACAATGTGGGACTTTATATAAAGCATTTCAGTATGTTAAATTCAAGCAAGTAAGTAGCAGGATGAAGAAATGAGTGTGCGGCAGACAGCAGGGGATTATAAGGTCACTGCCAGCACATCCTCTGTTGTTGTCTTGAGAAATACACTTAATCTCACTACAGATCACGGGGCATTTCATTAGGGTTGATTACGTTTCCTCTGCAAGTATTTCTGATAATTAGCTGCATATTTAGTTTGATGGAAATGCAGAAATTGTGCATTCATGTGGTCACACCTTCTGCAGACCAACAAACCAAAAGAACAAAAGCTATACTCTATACCAAGGGTCCGTGGAAAAGTTGAAAAAAAAAAGTATATATAGACAGATAGATACTTTTACAGTACTAATATTTTCCACATATTTTACATATTTCTAATATTATTTTTGACAGTTTAAAATTGGATCTTTATTCAGCTGTCTTTTTGCATTTTAGAATGGGGATACCTTGCATGAGGATTATAATATTTGGGGGTCAGAACCCCTGCTCTCTACAAAAAAATGCATGATGCATTACTTTAATTTCGAATTTAGTTTCAACTTTGCTTTTACACAAATGGCCTTTAAATTATCAGCATGATTTGCTGAAGACCCTGTTGTATACAATCTACTACATGTATATATATATATAATAAATATATATATTTTAGCAAGAAAAAGTCCGTTTACTTCACCTTTCAGGTTGTGGTACATGTGTAATATCTCAAGAAAACTGTACTGCACACAGCGCTTAGGTTTACTTGATTATCCATGCATATATTTTTAGTAAAGTCATGTCAAAATGTAGGAGATAATTACGATTACCTCAGGTTATGATAAATGTTTATTTGTACATCTCTCAGTCATCACTGTACTGCATTGCATTATGTTTTGCCCCCACAATTAAAACTACAGAGCATTTAAATATCATCTTAATAAGACATATTATGGGAAAATATGAGTGACAATTTATATTTATTTACATAATAAGCTATCAGAATTTAATCTTTGACCAAATAAATATCAGCAACTTTTTATCATGCAACAATTGCATTTTTTTTTTGCAATTGCACACTTCTGCACAGTTTGGGCATCTGGATAATTTATTATTTTTTTTCTCAAGTGTAAGCTTCACACTCTCACTATATCATAATATGAGTCACAAAAGCCTGGCGTATCAAAATTATACTCAACAAAAAACAAATGCATTTTTTTCAGATTAAATTTTTTTTTTTGTCAAAAATGTCAATAAATTGTTCCATTTAAAAAAAAAACACTGAATTGTCTTACTATTATTTGTGTAAAAAAAAACACTGTTAGGTTGAAATTAGTTTGACAGTAATACATTTGTACAAATGTTTCTAATGTGTACAAATATTTTTTAATAGGATTTTCACTCACTTCCTCTTGCGCAGTTGGTCCATTTGCTCTGCCATGTCTTCAGACTCCTCTGTTATCATAACCGAATCACTGCATTCTGAAGCTTTACATTTGGTGAATCTTCCTCCAAACTTCAGGATGAAATGGGACATCCTGAAAGTGAAGGTACAATAACTTATTAAAATCACTTTTAATGCAGAAACAATCCTCAAATTTCCAACAAAGCAAAAGATCAAATCACCTGCCCATTAGTCCACAGGGAGGCTGATCACTGCAAATGAGACAAATATACCAAATGAAATATTTGGAATTAAATGGTAACCAGACATGCATTGAATGTGAGAATTGTCAAACTAGATGGCATATGTTTGTGGCATCTCCTCTGACCTTTCCCCTTTCTCGATCCATTCAATAGCTGGTTCAGGAGTGAAGGCGGATCTTTGTGAGGGGTACGATTGTTCTGTGCAGATTTTAGCCATTTTATTTCCTGTTAGGCCATTCACTGCAATTAGATCACATCTGGAGCCTTTGGGTAATCACTCCTGTAAACTGAAATGCACTTTCATTAGTGGACAAATGTACTTCCACATGCAAAGTGGTTATTATCCATTCTGACACAAACAATGTTCAAATCTATAAATAAACAGTATTAAAGTGGTATGTTTTCACACTGCTGCACATTGACCATTTTTGTCTCACAAAGATTAAAAATAAATCCTTGCTCTATTTTAAGAAAGGATAGAAGGATAATGGACCCATGCCAAATAGATGCAAGTGTCTGCTCTATAAATATATATCTTCCAGGAAGATAAGCTGTTTTAAGACAAAAAGAGCCTGTGGTTTTGCACAGGACATTTCTGATTGAGACAGGGAGGTAAACATGCTTCTTCTCTCCCTCCTGCGTGCTATAACTGGGGATTCCCTTAGCCAAACATGCTAAGATCAAACTTTCAAGTGCTTGAACTTGAGAAGCATCTCATAAAAAGCTTCAACCTCACGGAATATTTGTTTGCACTGTATGTAGCAATTCTGACAATGCCTCTTAACCAAACAGTTCCGGTTATTTCAAAGTCCCAAGCATGTCTTAATTTGAAGCCCTGCTAAAAGGCAACCTGAGAGAAGTCTTTTAGAGATGAAAACTTACAAAACCAACAAAATTCAAAATTCCTTTAGATCTCACATAGAGTCTAATATAGTTTACATTCTACAGTTTAGTTGTGAACAGAAAAAGGCTATTGAGCTTAATCACAGATCTGAGACCTGAGACATCAAAGCTGGACAGACTGTGACTGCTTAACTGTCCAGGCTAACTTTGAGTTTATATTCTGTGCGCATCCATAACCATAACTTTCCAAGAAAGCAAACTTAACATTTGCTGCCCAAAACAATTAGGACGGAGAACAGGGAAATCGTTGAAACAATCAAGTCAAAGAACAAATGAAGAGTTCAGATGCAAAAGCCTCTAAGTACGTCTGACGTTTTTTCTTTAAAATTAGCAT
Organism: Sinocyclocheilus anophthalmus; assembly: GCA_018155175.1. Taxonomy (NCBI): domain Eukaryota; kingdom Metazoa; phylum Chordata; class Actinopteri; order Cypriniformes; family Cyprinidae; genus Sinocyclocheilus; species Sinocyclocheilus anophthalmus. The sequence goes on from JADLZN010004612.1 coordinate 136,134, forward strand.
TTCTTTCTGGCTACTATGTATAGGTTTCTATGTAAGTACTGGTACTTCTGAATGGGTTGAGGCTGGGATTTAGCACATTTGAAGTGAAATTACTTGATGAACATATACTATGTGTGGAGAGCATTCACTCAGTATCGTTATCTTATTTTTGACCAAGTTGGCTTTTAAAGGCTTTTGCATTGGAACTCTTCAAATACTTTTAAACATTTGTTTTGGACGATATACAATTTGATATAAAAATATAAAAAATACCAAATTAAAGCTGCAGTCCGTAACTTTTTTGTGTTCAAAACTTACAAAATGTATATAATAAGCGAGTACACCATGAATCGATTTTCCAGACCGTGTTTTTGGATTGTCCTGAATCACTACGGTACACCTATAATAAGTGTTTATATTCGGACTATTTAGACTGGTTCGGGTAGGTACCGCTGCGGAGTACCTGCGTGATTCGCCATAGACATAAACAGAGAGAAGTAGCTCCGGCTACAATGTTCTTCCGCAAGACGCACGCAGTTCTGTTTATTAACCGCTAGAGCGCCAAAAGTTACGGACTGCAGCTTTAAATAATAAGCTATGTACAAAGAGAAAAAAATAACATGCAATTTGTAATTATAAGTAGCCTATTTACATTTTGTAATTATAAGTAATTAATATGGCTTACATTTTAGACCAAAATTGTCTAATTTGTAGCCTATATTTCTCCTCTGCCAACGAAAATAGTTCCAAAAGAAGTTAAAGTTTTGTCGCTACGCAAGTCTGAGAGACTAAATGCCGGTCTGGGATAAAGTACATTTGTGGAACAGGGCGAACAGTGGAACTCCGGATTTTCCATTTCCCCTCTGCACTTGCATTAAAGAGAGAAACCCCATCTTGAGCAGTAACTTACTGTAAAACGTTGACGCTCTGATTTTCAATCTCCGCCAGAGAAAACGCCGACACTTTGACTTTTATAAAACCCGCATTTTGCCCCCGACAAACTCTGCTCCCCATCTAAACTTTACTCTGAAAACAGACAAAAAGTGAACCGTCCTATTGTTGTTATAGACTACTATTATATCACATCGACCAAATAAAATTTGAGGACCGAAACTAATACAACAGACAAACAATAAATAAATAAAGAGTTAAAACAATACGTCTGGGAATTCAAAAAGCAATTAAATAACTGCCACAAAAAGAAATGAGAAAATACTTTGACTGAATCACACTCACTTTGCCTGAGCTGATTTACCTGTAGCGTTTAGTGAGGATCTGCATAAACTCCGGCAAATTATTCCACAGGACTTTGTTCTTCACATCAGCAAAATCATATTCCACAAAATTTTCAGGTTCAGAAGTATTCACATGATTTGAGCATTGTTGCAGAAATAAAAAAAAAATTGTAGCCTATGCTGTCGAACCCAAACGAAGTGTTAGTAGCTCTCGAGTAGCTGATGGCACTGTCTCCACGCGCACCTTTCCAAGAAAGGTGACAGGGTTAAGCTGCGCTGGCGGAGAACATCCTGCTCCTCCTCCCCACACCTCACCTGCCCAATAATAACACTCTGTCACTGAGAGTATGCTACATTTAAAAGACTTTAGAGTCCAAAACATTTGAGTCTTACAACACAGCACATAGTAAAAGAAATAAAATCCTGTGTTTACAGGATTCTGTGATCATAATAGAATCCCCTCGGAGTCAGATGAGATCCTACTGGATAAACTGAACCCTACACTTTGATTCTTAGAGTCATATTCGTTATTTTTTATCGGGACCATGCTGTTTTGGAACTTCTAAAGGATTTACATTTGTTTTTGTGCTGTGCTGAAATCCTAGGCTATCTAGCCTAAGAAGAAAAAGCCCATCTGGATCCATTAGGATTTGTTCCAATGAATTCCAACAGGAATCTTTTAGGATTTTTTGCTAGATGATTATGATTACTCTGACTTCTATAATGAAGCCATTAGTTAAGCCTAGATCTATTAGTTTATGAGTTCAAGTTATAGCTACTCATACCACCATCAGTATAAATAAATAATATGTATTAATTCCTACATTTGCATGTGTAGCCTATGTATCTAAATTGTTTCAATACTTATTTATTTTCAGTGTAGGCTACCGTTCACACCAAGAACGATATCGTCCACTCCAATGGATGATAACGTTCTCTTGAATGACATCTGTCGCTTTAAATGCATTCTGATTGGCTGTCAATGTTTTATCGTTCATTAGCTGGGGGGGAAAATCATTCTGAAAGTGATTCCAACGATATAATTCCGATATAAGTCATTTTACATTTAGAACGATTTTTAAATTAAAACTATATTTTTACTGTTTTCATTATAGTATCATCCTTGGCATTAATGCTAGTCATTATGAATCTATATGCTTGTCTTAAGTAATCTTTGTTGGGCCCTGGAAACGTAAACCAGTTAGTTGAATGTGTTAAATAGTTTGAGTAGAGCTTATTATGCTAACTCAGCTTCAGTTAATGGACTTGGTGCTGTAGGGTCAGCGGCCCATGAAAATGGATGGCTTGCTTTCTCATAGATTTAGAAAGGTTTCCATGTTTCACTTATGATTTAAGTTAATAAATGAAATGTTGTGTTTGCGCATTTAATAACCTGTTATCTTTAATCATCATACTATGGCAACTAATATTACTACCAAGTTTATGCTCTACAGTTTATGCTCTTTTGCCACCTTTAACCTTTGTTAACACTTTCTACACTGTCCTCCAGCCTCAAACTGAGTCTTAATCGCTTGTGCAATAAACCTGTAAGCATTCCTCTAGGAAACCATAGCACACTGCTGCTTTACCACAAAAGATCAAGTCCTGACCAATCCTCTGGATCTGCTGGGTTTAGGAAGCCTGTTGAACAGAAGTGGTAATCTGGGTTTACCCACTAATGCGCTTTCTTGGACTGAGATTTAAGAATCTGTCAGGTGTAGCAGAAAATCTCTATCTATCTATCTATCTATCTATCTATCTATCTATAGATATCTATAGATAGATATTCTTCAACAAAGACAGTAAATGCATAGAAGAAGAACGAAAATGTTTCTCTGCTAAATTGTTCATCATATTACTGTGAAAACATAAATATCAAATCACATTATGGTCAAATAACCATAGTCAGCACTACACTGTAAAAAAATTACCGTGAATTTAACGGTAAAAGACTGTAAAAATGCTACAGTAAAAACCTGTTAAATGGTTAACGGTAAATTCCCCTACTATATACGGTGAAAAACTGTATTGGACATTACATGTATTGGACATTAATTTTACGGTAGTATACCGTTTTTGGAAGTGAAAAAGACCGTATAATTTACAGTGAATAACCGTAAATTGACATTCCCAGATTTCCCTGCGTTACATTTCAAATTTGATGTTTTTTTGTTGAAATAACTGTTTCTTAGTTTTTTCTTATCAGTTTTGTATATTAGGGTTGTGTGTTACACCTAATGTTGTTAAATTAATGTTTATTGAATTTTTTTTACAGTGTATGGTTATCAGTTTTTTTTTTTTGCAAAGCTATTAATTTGTTAATTAACTCATCCAGATAATTTAGTAAATTATGCAAGTTTTAGTTTCATTTAAATTTTATATGTAGTTTTGTTATGCTCATTATCACTCAGAATTGAACTGTCCCATAAAAACGGAATTAATCTATTGCAGCTAACGCCTCCAAGTAAATCTGTATTATAGCTACTATCTATCTTGTTGAATGTCGTGAATATCATTATTTCAGATCTTTACTCGTGAAAATGTCTCATTTGTTGTGACCCCCGGTGTGATTTTTGCTGCTGATTACAAACAGTCATTCTCAGATAGCACGGCCGTCTTTGAGAGAGGATAAACCATCATAATTATGTTTAATCTTTTGATGTCAGACTTCAAACAAGAGCTGCAGAGCAAACGCTAGTCTCTAATCACTCTGAAATAATAATGAAGCAATCCCATTGGAGAATTCGAAATGTCTAACTAGTTCAACATTTGTACAAAAGACATTTTTTCTTATTTGAGTTAAATGTTGGTTGCCATTCTCTGCTCATTGTTTTAGTTTCATTTTTAAATAATTAGCTTATAATGATGTTCAAAACATCACTTTGATGTTTCAGTCAGGTATATTCCATCCCAACTACTTTGTTCAACTAATCAGTCTACAGTAGTTCATACTACTGTCAATAAATTATGTTAGTTGTATTGGGAATAATTACAGGTATTTTTTTGCTAATTTTACATCCACTGAAATTAAAATCTGCCCATATGCAAAGAAACAAAACTCCAGGTGTGTAGACTTTCCTGAAGTGTATTTAACATTTGCAACACAAGTGTCCTCATAAAAACAACAGATGTGAAAGAAATAAGCAGTACATGTTCCATTTACATGTCCTGTGTAAATACAGTATTGGAACTATACTAAGATCTTGTTTAAGTCTAGTTAAGGTTCTTGGTTTTCTATGACTGCTATAAGCAAAGCTGTTGAGCAGGTTAACATCAACATATCCAGAGATGGTTCTTGTTTACAGATAGTCTTGATCTAATTGCTGTGCTGCTGTGTGGTTATAATTGTTTAGGTCCCCTGACTCCTTACGTAAGTTCACTCCTTTATAATTATTGAATGCCTCCTAAAAATTACGGAAAATAATTCAAATTTATTGTTATTAAAATGTATAATACATCTAACTGGGTATAAAAATATATACTTATGAATCTGTTCAGAAAGCTTTTATTGACCATTGTCTGCTTAAGGCAGTGTTATTTTAGAATCCCTGAGAGCTATTACATTGTTTTTATATATATATATAATATATAATAATATATATTGACTTAGTTTTTATTTTACATTTAATATATTTTTTTTCATTTTAACTTTAGATTAAGTTTTAGTATGTGTATTTGTCGTCGTTGTATTTTTTTAATTACATTTTTTAAATTAAATGTTAGTATTTAAGTTTAGATTTTCTGTTTTCATTTTAATATTATTTAACGTTTTAATAATGTTGTTTTTAATGTGTCTATCTAGTTTATTTTTTATTCGTTTTTTTTGAAGTTTAATTTCGTTATTTTAATATATCAAGTTAAAAAAAAAAATGATTAAAAAAAAAAAAAAAAAAGTTTTTTTTATATTTCTTTGTTCTTTGTTTTTAATTTCACCCAAGTTAACAGTTTTTATGGTTTTTAGTTTCGTTAACTATATACCTGGGTTGAAGTCTTTAGTTTCTGGATTTTTAATTACAGATACTTCACCGATATAACTGGTTCGAAGTTTTGAGGGTCAGTACAATTTTTGATCTTTGAAAGAAATTTCTTATTCCTTACCATGCTGTTTATTTGATGAAAGATTCAGTAAAAATGTGATATATTTTTATAATTTAAAATAGCTGTTTTCTATTGAATATATACTAAAATGTAATATATATATATATATTAAAATGAAATGTATTCCTGTGATGGCCAAAGCTGAATTTTCAGCAGCACTACTCGCAGTCTTCAGTGTCACATGATCCTTCAGAAATCATTCTAATATGCTGGTGTGGTGCTCATTTGTTATTATTATCAATGTTAAAAACAGTTTTGCTGCTTACTATTTGTGTAAGAACCCTAATATACATTTTAAATATTCTTTGATGAATTCATAAGATTTATAAGAATATTATGAATTCATCAAAGAATATTTAATGAATTCATAAGATTTATAAGAATAGCATTAATTTAAAATAGACATTGTTTCCTTCCTGAATATTTAAGTATTTTAAAAATCTCACTGGCCCCAAACATTTGAACCATAATGTTGCATATGCACTATATAGGACATCGAGCTGACATAAAAGCTTTCTGTTTATTTCCATGTCTTAATGAAAAGATGTTCACAGCACAAACACAAATATAGCATGGAGGCCCCCTGCTGGTCGACAGGTCACACTATTGCACTCATCACTATTATATGCATACAGTGCAAGTATTGTCTGCATTTTCATAGGTACGATCTACTTTTGCAGTTCCAATTTTAAGACCCATTTTTTTCTCTTTGCCATGCTCATATCCACAAAGAAGCCTGGCTCAAATGAATGACATTTTTGAAATGCACACTGATTATTAATTAGCATTTGGAACATAAAGCAAAGTCTTCCTGAGGAGATCTAAAACATTGCTCAGCGCTGCCTGAAAATAAACCCATCCTGTTCACACAGCTGTCCATTATTCCACAGTTCACTTCCGGACCACAAGGAGGACAAAAGCCTCTGCTGTCTTCTCCTCTACCCCATCACGACATCTCATTACACACACATGTCATGAACGCTCCTGTGCAGCATCACAGCCTCTGAGTAAATGAACAGCGATGGCCTCCGTCATGCTAATGTGAATGTCAAGCTGTATTGACATTACTCATTTGCCTGAGTGTGCTGCTGCTGCTGTTGTTATTAATAAACAGCCTTAATGTCTCTGTGATGAGCAGAACAGCTATTTTAGGGTTCCTCTGACATTGCTCTGACTTTGCAGCAGCGTGTTATTGAACCGATGAAGCAGAGAGAGAGCAAACTGTCTCATTGTAGGGCTCCAAACCTGGGCCATATGTGCACTCTTTAGAATGAGTCCATGCAGATAGCCTATGGTGTTACATGGCAAAAACATAAAAACGAGCACAGTGCTCTGGCTACATGCAAGCTATAAAGACTAACATCAGAATGCATGGCATGTGTGAATATATTATTTCTGCCTTCAGTGCACTGGAAGAGATGAGTCATGCTCCCATGATGATGTGTGCATGCTTTTTCAATTTTGTTGCCAGTGGTTTTCTCTGAGGAGGAAATGCAGACAGCGCCTCCTCAAAAATCTAGAGAAAATAACTGTGAAATAGCCCAATAATAATGCAAATAATAATGTCAGTAGTGTCTAAAATGTAGAAATGTAGGGAGAACAGCATTCTTGGTTGTGGGATTGATATATACACTCCGTATCAAAGCTCTGTAGTTTTTATTTGCAAAACATAAGGCAGTGCAATACAATGATAATTGAGAGATGTACAAATAAACACTCCCGGAAAGCCTTATATATTTAAAACTTCGAATTTAAAGTGATTTTTCAAATGTATGAATGATCAAGGCAGCCATAACATGCTTCAGTACAGCAAGTGTTCATCCTGAAATATTACTAACAATATAAAAGTAATATTTCAGCATAAAATTATAGACACATGTACAGTACCATGACCTGAAAGGACATGTTTACAATTATTCTAAATACAAGTCAAGTCACCTTTATATATATAACGCTTTTTACAATACAGACTGTTTCAAAGAAGCTTTAGGGTGTTAAACTGGAAAATAATGTTTTAGTGATGCAATATAAATTCAATTTTGTTGTAAAGCAGCTTTGTGAAAAGGATAATAGCTAACAGTCAAAATGTTATTATATTTGCTGAAATATTAATCAGACGACAGAGGGCGTGTACTGTACAACATTGTATACAACAGGTTTTTCAGCTATGTTTTGATCAGTGTTATTGATATTTATAAAGTAAACATATAAATACCTTTTATATTGTTAGTTATATTATATTATAAGACAAACACCTACTGGACTGGACCACATTATACCTAGATTATTCATACATACAAATCATGCTAAAATTGTCATATTAAATATGATAAACCATACTTTTGAGCTCCCATTGATTTACAAGCTATCAAAACAAGCTATCATCTTAGCATTTGGGGATATAAATATCAGCAAAGGCACAAGAATTTTGTTTATTTATTTGCATGTAAATAAAATGTAGGTGTATTTTTTTTCTCCTTCATATTCTTAATACATTATATCATACTATATGAGTTATAACAGCCTGATGTGTATTTTTATATCTTGGCTAAAGGTTCAATAAACTGCTAAAAAAAAAAAACAACAACAAAAAGTACAAAGCTGTCACTGGAGTGGTACAAAAATCCAAAGGTACCCTTTAAATTGTACATATTAGTACCTTATATACTTTAAAAATACATATTAGTACCCAAAGTGTACATATTATTATGTTTTGAAATGGTACCACCCTAGTTTTTTCTGAGAGTGTAGTGTAAGTTAAGTAGAGTTTCTTCAGCAGATAGTGGCTCTTGCAGATGTGTGCTTATGTCTGTCTAAGAGATTAAAACTTTCATGCTGCATCGATCCTTTGGCCTGGTCAGCTTTCAAGTTAGAGGGAAATTGCATCTTTAGACTGGAACAATTTGTTCATTTTTTCGGTTCCAGACTGAGGTTCAGTCAGTGATGTTCATCCCTCCGTGGAAGCTACTGATGAAGTTTTGCCACGATCAGCATGTTTAGCTTTACAACAAATGTCATCAGAATCCCCACTGAATGGGATTACAGCACGAGACGGGGAGGGGAGGGGTGAAGATGATGTCACACTGTGCCTTTACAAAGGGTGTGACTTCTTCAGTAATGCCAGGTAGTAAGATAAACAGTTCATGTTTAACTATAAGTAAATAAACAGGACCAAAATGAAAGGTAACAATAACTGAACAACTAAGCAACCTATTTGTAGACTACAGTTTGTACTCTGTTAAAGGTGACATATCATGAAAATCTGACTTTTCCAGGTTTTAAGTGCTATAATCAGGTCCCCGGTGCATCTACCAACCAAGGAAACGTGAAAAAGATTAACCCAGTAACTTTGTTTTAGTAAGACTTTTTCTGCAAGCGTCTTTGAAAACGAGCGCATCTGATTTCGCTCCCTTGGTGATGTGACAAAGGGATCTCGCTATAATATTAACGCCCCTTAATCTGTAAATTTACACCCACAGCACCATCATTTTGAATTTGCAAGCGACAATGGTGTATTAGTTCTAATGCCATGGCGAAAGTTTGAGCAAAACATGCTAACTGTTCTGTCTTTGGCTGCACAGACGAGCACAGAACACTATTTAGAGTCCCAGCCTCAGAGGAGACAAAAAAGCAGTGAATTTATTGATGTATTTACTGTATATTGTTGCTGCCACACAGATCTAAAATAAACATGCTATTTATTTCCCAGCGGTTTACCTTCACAGACATAACCGACAGTTTTTGCAAAACTCGCTGTCGTTTTAAAGCCGAAACGGTGTGGTGATCCCCTATGACGAACTTAGTCTAGTACTCTTCATGCTCGTGGACAGCCGCCCTTTCTGTCCGTGTGCTCAGATGTCGTGCTCTCAGGAAAACCTCGATACAGAAGTTTAAAGTCCTCTGGTTAAAACGAATATTTCCGACGATAAACATGATAATTAAGAACCAAAACAGATGTTTTTACGCCGGTACAAGCTGTAATGGCCAGCTCTCATTCTGGAAAGGAGGCGGGGAGAGCAGTCATTTTGCAGTTCCGAAACAGGCACCGGAGAAACGAAAAACAGCGTGTTTCTGTTTCCACTCAAAATAGGCATTTCAAAATGATGTAATAAATTATCTGTGGCGTATTTTGAGCTGAAATTTCACAGACACATTCTGGGGATCCCAGAGACTTATATTACATATTGTAAAAAGGGGCATAATATGTCTCCTTTAAGCAGTGTATGTATACTTATGTGTGTGGATTTGTGTAGACAAAACCTCACTTTCATTTCATTTATTTATTCAATCAGGGACAATGCACATTAATAGTACATAAATATGTAAAATGTGCCAGATTTAGCCAACACTGGTTAATTTTCATCCGTAGTCCCTTTTGGCAGGTTGATGTTAAGGACAGGGAAAAAATATAAACAAAGAATATTAATACACCAAATTAAGAACAAGGAGAAAATAGTAAAGCAGAAGAAAAAATAAACTAAGACTATGGAAACACAAAATTACAGACTACCATACCGTATCCATAAATCACTATAAATGATCACAATTTTGATGGGTCAATAACCATATTTTCAGCTTTTTTGAGGAACCACAGTGTCCTGTTAACTGTTTTAATTCTTTCAACTCCACTGGGAGTCTATTCCACTCATGTGTTCCTCTAAAAGCAAAGGATAATTGACCAAAGGTAGTTTTTCTTAATGGCACGTTACAATCACCTCTAATACACCGTATTATGTGTACACCGTCCTGTTATCTGATCTATGTAATCCTTAAAAACAGGTGGAGCAAAACCATTTAAGATCTTAAAAATAAGTACCAAATCAGCAAATTGAATCAAAATGTTCCCAACTTAAAATAGAAAACTTGGTTAATATGCTACAATGGTGAAAACTATTTTTTATTTTTATTTATTTTTATCCAAGACCTTAAGTTTGTTTATAAATAATTTCAACTGGTTTAAGAAAAGACCTACATGTTTGAGTCCAGGTAGTCATGCAATATGTAATATGAGGAATAATCATTGAATTCATGAATAGAACTGCTGCTTCATTTGTCAAACTATTTCTGATAAATCTGAAATTCGCTCTAAGTTAAATTTCACTATATTTACCACTTTCTTCACATGTGTTTTAAAAGTAAGTTGACAATCTAATACTAATCCTAATTACTTTGGGAATGGTTTTTACGCGCTACACGCATTTTTTTTGGTTTTTTTAAGTCAATAACATTTTTTTTTTTTTTTTAACGTCCCACTGGGGTAATTTAAGGACATCCTCACTTGGTGGATCCAAACCAAATTATATCAATTTAAAGTTTATTTATAATCTTAAATTAAGATTTAAGATTATAAGGGGATGTCCCCCCCCCAAGGACATCCATCTACATCCACACTGAAATATTATCTTACTAGACATATTAGTGGGAGATATACAGTGACAACCATGAGACCAAAAGTGGATGTCCTTAAATAAATAAGATGTGTGTGTTTTAAAAATGTGATCCAGTTAGCTGTACAGTGGTGCCACTGTTGCCACAGTTCTTCTGGATTTAGTCTGTCTCAGATTGTTCTGTTTCTTCATGTCGACTACAGACAGACGGGGATGATGCTGAGATCAGATCTCTGTGTGGAGCACTGCTGTTGTCAGACTCCTTGTGCAAACAAAAATCTCACTGGATTATTACAATTAAAGGCAAAATGAAAGTTTGGACATGTCAACTGATATTTACTAGAGAACACTACAGCAAAAGATATAAATAACTGACTTAAAACCATTTTTAGCTGGTGAAAATACTAGTGTTCTAATCATTTTGGCCACCACTGTATATAAAACAATACTAAAGTATGCCCTTATTTAGATAGCAAAGTAAATTTGTGTGTGTTTGTGTGTGTGTGTGTGTGTGTAAAAAGGGACAAAAGGCAGGCAAAATAGCATGCTTGAGCACGGAGGAACTAGAGGCCGAGGGCGTTTGAAGGTAACAGTTCCAGTTAAGTTGTAACCCAAGATGGATTATATTCATGATGTAAGCACTAGTCCTTCCCAGAAAAGACAAGGTTTTATAAATAGCACAGGTGCATGCTCAGCATGGTTTATACAGCCGCCTGTATATTTCATATTCTATGAATGTTCTTGTTCAGTGCTGACGCACGTGAGAGGGAACAACACTCCGCCCCGGCTAATTTTATTGGGTTGTTAAAGATCAGGGTCAATCATGAGTGCTACTGATTTGTTTTACCAGGGGGAATGTCCTAGATAACACATCAATAGAATTAAAAAACATCTTTATCGAAGCAGAAGAAGAAGATACAAGAGGATTTGCGTTTATTCGTTTATTCATAGGACAGTGCAGCATGTATTCTTTGCTGAGTCTGTTCTCCCCCACCGCTGCTAAACCATCCGCACACACAGGAAGTGAACATTACTGCTTACTCAAGCTTAATATCATATTCCACCCACAGAAAGATTCAATATGACCACTCCATTGTCTGTTTATTCATTGTCGTTAGAACTGATAATATCTGAATAATCTAATATAGACTTAATGCAACAAAGCAGTGTGAGTACAATATAATTTCACCAGTGTTGACTTTAGAGAAATGCAAATCCCAAAATGATTCTTTCCGCTCATAATTTTATTGTATTAATCATCAAATCAATTGGAATGGTTTCTAACCAGGAAGATAATGATCTTATGTTTCTGTAATGTGATCAGGTCATCATGACTGTTTAGCCCTCTATTGCACAATGTTTCCTCTGAGTAACAAACCAATTACATGCACTGTGCAAGCACATGATGCACATAAAATGAGTTAATAATGAAAGAATGACTTTGTATAAACAAGTAAAACGCTTCTTTTAGTCATTGCATTATGTGCTGGCAGTCATTTAAAAATCATGGTGCACCATGTGGAGGGCATGCAATTTGCCTGCCCTCAGGTAAGCACTGTTGGTGATCGTTCACACATCAAAAGGCTTGATTCACAGTTGTTAGTGGGTAAACTTTGGTTTAGAGTTATATCCCGTACATGATTTGTGCACTGAATTAACTGTATCTAGAATGGATATGAATGCAACCATATTGCACAGAGATAATTAGGTTTTATTTAGATGTGTGTGTGTGTGTTATCCATTATTAAATTATCTACCTAAAGTAAACTTGTTATTCCTGACTTTAACTATATAAGGTATTTTGAACTCGTATAAATGGATAGTCAGTTAACTTAATATACATTAAAATAAATAAATACCAAAGGAAGGAGAGGAGAAGGATGATTGAGTGTATGGAGGGGTTCATTTCAATCAGATACACTAGTCAGTGAGATTACGTCATTTGAGTAGACAGAGGGCTGACAGTTCTTCTCTACAAACATATAGAATTTGCTGCTATGTCAGAACATCCCTTCAATGAACAGGCTTGAAACTCAATCAAATAAATATTTGATTTCATAGTTGGCATCTAATTATCACAAACAAACAAAATAAATAAATACGAGTGAAGAAATGCCTAGCATCTATAGGCTATACTTTAGAATTAATAGCATGTGTGTGTATTAAGGATGAAGAAGTGTGCAAAAATAGATGCACGGGTGCTTATTCAGCCTAATAACCGCCATCATAAATCAACAATTGCATCTCATCCACACAGAGATGGGCATATTGTGGTAAAGCAGGCAGGCCTTATAGGTGCCTCCAGATCTGCTTCCCAGATGTATGATTATATTATATTGTCAAATGATTAATCACGATTAATCGCATCCAAAATAAAGTTTTTGTTTACATAATATATGTTTGTATACTGTGTATATTTATTATGTATATATATAAATACACACACATACAGTATATATATAATAAAAATGTTCAATAAGAATATATATATACATATATATATATAACTTAGGCTATAAATATTTTTAAATGTATGAAATAAATAATATTTTAAATATATATATTGTATGTGTGTGTATTTATATATACATTTAAATATATACAGTACACACACATGTATTATGTAAAAGAAAAAAATTATTTTGGATGTGATTAATCGCGATTATTCATTTGACAGCACTAAACACACACACACACGTGTAATATAAATATATATGATATATAATAAGACATTACCATAGTTAGCTGTATATTAATCAGTAAAAGGACTGGCCAACTTAACACTAAACTAAATATTTTATTTTGTATTATTTTTGGAAGAGTGTAATTTTTGTTTGATTAGATTCATTTTTTTATTTTTAAAAATAACCAAAATGACAAATTATTAAAATTAAATAGTATATACTACTTTTATTTGATCAATGATTTAAACCGATTGGACACCAAAGTACACCATACTCTATTTGTGGAGTAAAGTAGTACTGAGGCTGGAGAAGGATGCAAAAAGCTATTTTTTGGCTTCTAGCACATAGCATAAAATGGGAGGAAATGCAACACTACTGTTATTTCCTCTAGCAGTGATGGTCCAACTAAAATCAGAACTCACAGTTCACAAAGAACAAAGTGTGTGAGATGCCTTAAGTAGTTGTTGTGATTTCTTGCAAAATGATTAAAATTCCATCCTTTTATATTATTTATGCATTATTTTGACAAATGACAGTACATATTTCCTCTGTCAATACAATGCAGCTTTTAGAAAGTGTTTTATTAATGCAAAATACATGATTGAAGCATTATTTCTGGCGTGCTGGATTGCCACTCAAAGAAGTGCTTCAATCATTCATGTGAATCGACTGCGACATATCTTTGTGATGATGATTGCTACGTGGTCCTTAAGGGCCATTTAATTAATGAAAAGCACTTTGCATCACTTAAAACCTGTGTAATTACCATTCATATTCCCTCCTACTATCTTCTCTCTCGCACACAAACACATCCTATTCTGAAGTATTTTCTCACTGTGAGACTCACGATGAAATCACACGTCTGAGGAGATCGGGTGGCTCTGCTTGGCGCACACAGATCCTCTTGGGTGCAAAAGCACATTTTTAATTCATCAAGGCCCACATTAGTTAATCACCATCAAATATCAGCCAGCGATACGATGACAGAGCAGGTAGAATCGCTTCCAATTACTAGGTGTCCTAACACCTAAAATTCAAATAAAAAAGAAAGTTCTTGCCAGGAGTCTGTTCAGTATCTCATCCCAGCAGGGGCCCGATGAGAGCCGTCTTCAGTCTCATTTGGATTCTCTCTTTTGCTCTTTTCTGTCTGCACTTTAACTTTTAATGTCATCAGCTGGAGTGTCTGCCAAATACATATCATGATTAAAATGTTTATCCACAGCGTGGATAAATAGACTTACAATCCTCCTGTGCAAATCTTAATATGGAAAGACATTTTTGTAATCATTTCCAAATTAACAATATGCTCACCAAGCATTATTGTAAACATAGCCAAGACGTAAAAACAGATATGGCAGCCCATAAGCCAGAAGACCCGAAATTGCAAGTATTATGATTTGTTAATATATTTAACTTACTCCTGTGATGGCAAAACTAAATTTGATCCTTCAAAAAGCATTGTACATGTACGATTTGTGTGATCAGGAACCTTATTCTTATAATATACTTTACCTATTTTTGTCAACGGAAAACTGATGCCAATTTTTTCCAGAGTAATGATGAACAGACCCGCTGCAAAGAATATTTGAAAAAACAAAAAGAAAAAAAAAAAACCCAATTTTACATGTAATGTCTTTACTCAGTAGATCCATTTATCCTGACTGATTAAAAGTATTAATTTCTTTAAACAAAAAATTAACAACATAAATAAATAATATACAGTAATTATTACAGTATAGTAGTAGTAAAAATAGATCAATATATACCAATAATATACTACAAATTTCTTATGTACGAATAGTACTAGATACTACTAAGCACCAATGATACATGCTATAAATATATACTACTACTACTACTAATAATAATAATCTTTCTGACCATACACTTTCGAATGGTAATGTACATGTAGAATGTTGATTAAATAGAGTAAACTGACGGGAGAGACTCGTAAGAAAGATCATTCAAGTTTCAAAAAAAAAAAGATTTTTACCTGGTTTCAAATGTGCCAAATCCCACTACTGCGAAGCCCGTTTTCCGGTTCAGTTAGCGATTTAGCATGTGCTATGCAAGTACCAAAAGGAATTTGAGTGTAGCTACATCCCTAATTTGAGTAATAGGTGTGCTTGCCTCATAACAAAAGCAGTCGCCATTTATTTATGGTAGTCGTGGTAAAATGGATGTTGAAATCTCAAAAAGAAAATTACTGTAGGAATAAAAACAGCACAACTTTAGAGTCTCAGCTTTATTTTGGTTAGTCTTTTCCAGTTCAGTTTTAACATGAGAGCTTCGTCAGGGGAAACAATCGGTGTGAAAATCGACATTCTGATGTTTGACCTGCACACATTACCCAAAACATCCCGCATGGAAAGGGTATGCGACTACTCTGCTCAAAAAATCTAGATTAATATTAAAGGGGCTTTGCGCTATTGTAACATCATGTATTAAAAAGGTTAACCATTAAAAAAATAAATATCGGAATTTCGAACATTCGACCACACCGCGTGACGTCTTCAATAATAAGAAGAAGAACGACAAGGCAAGGAAGAAAACAAAGTTGTAAAAACAAAAAAAATGTCAAAGCTACAGTAGCGGTTCCCTCCACACGTGAATGACACCATAAACCCAAAAGCAACATCTACATTCAGTGAAAACGAATCATTAAAAGAGAAGTACAATCCTTCCCCTACATTGTAGTGATTTTAGGGGAAAAAAGGTTCATTACCCACCTAATACACCTAAAAGATGCAAAGATAGAACGTCAATACCCTCGAAAGGCAATGTTAAGAGGCCAGTGTATTTCCATTAAGTAACTATACATATATGTAGGCATGTTTGACAAATGAAGCTGAAACACACATGGCGTGGCTCGAAACAACCTACATATGCAACTACTGTGCACTTTCTAAATATAGGGAAATCACACGAGGAAGCAATACAATACAAGAGGGACAAAACAGTGCTGGCTACATCGGTAGAGGAAATGTAATTTACAGTAAAACAACATTTGATCGTGGACACTTCTCATTCGGTAGTAGACTAAATATTTTATGCTATGGCTAATCCTCCAGGCGTTTACGTTCTTACCCTAGACTGAAAGCAGAAAGCTTGAAGTAAAGAGTACAGACAATATTAGGTCCCACATGTGTAAGATGGTATGTTGTTTTAGACTAGTGTTTTTTAAATAATCTTTTCTTCGCTTTTTTTTTTTTTTAAATTAATCTCTCCTAAACTAAAATGGCCTCTTTCTGACATGAGACACTTGTACATTCAAAAAACATCCCCTCGGTTAAACACTGTGGAAGACCGGTGAGAAACTTCTCTCTGGTGCCTTTGTATCTCAGGTCAGAAGAGGGGCCTTAGTTTGCCTTTAAATAGGGAGAGAGCGGAGGTACTCTGTTCAGAGGTCATGATGATTTGGTCATGACACCGATTTTAACATCGAATCGTCCCTGGTAGCGATCCTTGTCGCTGTAATAAATGTTTTCCCCGAACACTTTGCACTCCACGCGGATCTCCGTGTTCAGAGTGATGTTGACGAACTGGACGGCCACCAGGGGCTGCAGGTAGTGAGAGTGCAGGCGCTTCCCGTAGTAGGGGTAATACTGAAGCGGAAAGCCTTCGGCGATACCGTAGTACTTCACTTCACCGAGCTTACCTGCATCCTCTTCTTTCTGCAGGTGTTTCAGAGAAGACCAGACAATACGTGCTGCCAGTTAGCAACATTTTGACTATCTTTCAGAGCAAATAAGAGTATTCAGTCAAGCAGCGAAATGATCGCTCACCTTGTTTGTGCAGTGGAGAGGAATCACGTTGGACTGAACTTTGTGCTTTGCCTCCTCTGGAATGCTTTCATTTGAAATTGGTGGCTAAAATAAAAATAATAAATAATTTAATAAAAACAAATTAGACTTACATGCAAAGGTTACAGCGTTAACAAAAAATAAATATAATAAATAATATATATACATACATAAATAAAAATAACAAAATAAAAACTAAATATATATATACTTTGTAGAAAAATGTTAAAATAATAAATGAACAACTAATAAGACTACTATCCTCATATCATCATCATATTATTGTTAAATAAATATGATAATGAATGCTTAATATAAAAAACATTTGTAAGATTTTGCAAATGAAACACTAAACAAAAATAAAATAACAATAATTTGTATTATTATGTTTGCTGTTATTGCCATACAATTTATTATTCATTTGTCTTATGTATTATGCTTGTAATATAATACTTATTATCATTAAATAGACATGCTCAATAAATCACTAATCATAACATACTTGCCAATATTTTGTAAATAAGAACAACAAAAAAAAAAAACCCCAAAAAAAAACAATAATAATTTGTACCATTATTGTTGTTGTTATTGCAGAATATTTCATTATTATTATTTAAAAAAATATCTATACTGAATAATAAAATATTTCATAAGGAAAAAAAATTGAATGAATGAACTACAAAAAATAAAACAGGTCAGTTGATATGGAATAGTATAATAGTATGTGTATATGTACTTATATAAGCATTTGCATAATACTGTACACACAAGAAATTATTGTGAAATTCTGCATTATAAACTGTATCATGAAATTTAGTCAATTACATTCATTGTCTGAGGCCACAGGAGTATTCCAAAAACAAAATGCAAATATCCTACAAAAATTTTGTGAATATTGTTGTATGTATTTAA
Source organism: Sinocyclocheilus anophthalmus (assembly GCA_018155175.1). NCBI lineage: Eukaryota > Metazoa > Chordata > Actinopteri > Cypriniformes > Cyprinidae > Sinocyclocheilus > Sinocyclocheilus anophthalmus. The sequence goes on from JADLZN010004612.1 coordinate 154,232, forward strand.
CAAACCTTAGGTCTGAAGTTCACAATCCTGTTGAGCTTGATAATCAAGCAGGGCTTCCCCTCTGAGAATCCAAAATTACGATCTTCAATACCAGAACAGGGTCCTAGCAAGACTCGAAACTGCAGCCTTTCTGACACCCTGTCACTCTTCGATCACTTGTCTTGAAGTCCCCGGGTTGATCTGTCAAAAAAAATAAATGCAGAATAAATATGATAGATATTATAATAGTGTGTGTGTGTGTAATGCTACCTATTTAAAGTTTATTTACATTTTCTCAAAGGGATGTTGAAAAAAGAGATAAATATAAATTCTTATATATCTATATTATATATTAATATATGTATATATCACACATACAAGTATATATGTAATAGTAATAATTCATAATATGTTCTAGTATTTTGCTTGTGAGTATTACATTTTGTAGGCTAATAAAAACCATGATCCTGCTGAGTGCACATCCATATTCATTTGGGACTCAAGTAACAGAAAACAAATGTGTAATCTGGTACCTCCACAGTCCTCAAACGACATCAGGTCCCCCTGTTTTTCTATGTCATAGGAGTCTAGGAAATCTTTCATGGCTTTGGTGTATGTCCTGTAGGTATCATCATCGTTCGGATTGATGATCAGCTCAGCCTTGTCTGAACGTGGGTAGTGAGTGAGCCCTGTGCACAGATAAAAAAAAAACACAAATACAACGACTTCAAATATATTTACATTAATTTCTTTGCATTTTTGGAAAGACATATTTGTCAGACAGTAAATCTTTGGACACTCATTTGACTCATATGCATTAATTCTTTAAATATCTCAGTCTGTCCCTAATTGTTCTTTGGAATATCAGCAATCACTGTGCAATTCTGGGGAAATATGTCAAGTTTTGATAACGATAACATAATTTCACATCTAATATTGCTTAACCACAGCTGTTTAACCTCTCCAAAATGTAAAAAAAAGAATTTGTTTGGCAAACACCTTTACATTATTTGTTCAAGTCTAAAACCAATTTCATGCTTGACTCTACATCTAATAAGCTTTTAATGATCATATTTAGAGATAAAAATGTACAAATTCATATTTTTTACTTTCTTTGAAGGAATAAGCAAAATAGTGCAACCATTATTTCATTTTAGAATTGCATGAATCTTCACAAAATAACTGTTTTTTGTATCAGTATGAAATTATGCACAAAATATTAGCAGTTAAAAGCTGGTGAGATTCAAATGCATCTGACAAAAGGATCTAAAGAATCTGTTTGATAACTGAAGTGGTTCTGCATTGTAAACAAAATCAAATGGCATGTTTTGTAACAGAATCACATGTGAAAGAAAGCATCCTGAAAACAGTTTTCAGTACACAAAGCTTGAACGCTCCTGATCTCGCAATGACTCGCATGAGATGTAAATAAGTCATAAAGGAACATGCTGTGATTGTTAAGAGCAAGAAAGAGAATAAATGCTGAAATCTTCGGCAATACATGTTTTGGATCATTCATGATCAGTTTCCCTAAATAAGCCTTGCCAAGAAAAGAGGCATCAGTTTCTCTTCAAAGTGTGTTTTGTATGTGTCTGAAAGGTGTCTGTCGCAGTCAGTCTGTTTCACATGCCTTCTGTTCTACCAAAAAAAAAGTGAACTATATCAGCTGTGACGTAAAATGGTCAGATTATCAATTCTCAAGAGCCCAGCTCTCTCTTAGCCCTTGATCTGGTCTCTGAACCCACCAAATGTTCGTCAGATTGATCCAATCCTTCAAGCCTCGCTTTAAACTGCAAGAGGAACAGCAACTCTGACAGGAACAGTGAGTCCAAGCCCTCATCAGGGAACCAGACTGGTTACCGAAATCTATGACCTTAAGTAGGCTAATGTGCTAACCTGTCAAACACCATGAAAACAAAATTATTTGTTTGTGGCTTTTTAAAAATTCTCTACCAGGAAATTAATTAATAATATTTACTGACTCATGTGTGCACATATACATATTTTTGTTCAATAAAATGTTCTCTTGCATGAAAACGTCCATTCCAACTAATACCACTGCCATCAACTTGCAATAGCAAATAGCATTTTATAGTTTTGCTGGGCTTTAACTAAAAAGAACTGACCTTATAAATCTGTTTAAAATGACTCAAACCTGTCTGATTCAATAGGAAACACTTTGACAGAAATAATTTTAAAAAATAAACAATTTTCACTCTGAATTTGCTAGCAAATTTCACAATTACTTACAAAGAAACAGCAAGTAATGCATTGAATCAAACATGACATTTTGAAGTAGAAGGACTAAAACAGTATTTCCTTTACAATGTCAAAAATCCTTTTTTATAGTGTAGGAAAGAAATAAAGTCCTTCTAATTGTTTCATGAAGTCTTACAAAAAGTATAATGAATTGGGGAAGAAAAAAATGGACCAATGTCAATAAAATGTCATATTTTCGTGTTTTCTGGCTGTAATTTTAGTCATTGTATTATTCTCTTTTTTATTTTAGACTTTTACATACTCCTGTAATCTTGGTTTAATTTCGAAAAATGATTTTTTTTTAGCCTGTATGAAATAAATAAAGCTCTTCAAATTATTTCATGAAGTCTTCTAAAAGGTGTAATAAATTGAAACTTAAAAAAATAACCAATTTTTAATAATACAAAATTAGAATAGTTAGTCATGTTTTGATGTCTTTCAACTTTCATTTTAGTCATAATTTTATTTATTTGATAGATTATTCATTATTTTTTTAAATGATAGACTGTATATAATTTCACCCCTGCAGTTCTATCATAAACCCCTAGGACTTCACAAACCCCTTGATATTACTTCAGTTTACACTCACAATAAATGATGCGAAAGATATAAAAGACAGGACAGCCACCACAATAGAGCTGTTACCTGGAGGAGCTACTCTGTCCTGCCAGGTGGGTTTGTAATCGCTCAGGGTGAGGAGGAGAATCTGGATGGTGCCGATAAAGATCCCAGCCAGGAAGCCATAAAAGATGAGATAGAAGAGGAAGATTTTTGCTGTGGAGAGAAAAAGAGAGAAACAGGACATATTTTAGAATGTGGAGACATTTTGAGTAACAACTCTGATGCTGTAACTGCATTTCATGCTGATAGTTTTGTGTGTGTGTGTGTGTGTGTGTGTTAAAAAAAATTCATTTTGTTTTTGATCATTTCATATTTGAACTGATGGCTGAAAATGTCATGCAATAAAGCAAGTGTGTTCTTTCCTTGGAGAAAAGACAATTCAAATAAACACAACATGTTTACTGGAACTACAGTCATTATTAACTAGAAATTATTTATACAACCTATTTATAGAATTGATACATAAAAGAAAGAGTATTATTGGAAATGGCTACTTGGAACAATCTGATCCCAGGAAGCCCACTGATGCTACATCAAACAGGCGAATCTGCTGACACCATACCAGCAATACAAATGTCCTCACAGTCTGTCCCCAGAAAATATAGAGGTGCCATCATGACAGGACATGATGAGTAATCTCAATGTCTCAAACATAAACAATGTGTAGGGGCATCGCAGTGCAGTGAAACCAGTAAGGTCATATCTTACATTCTTTCCCAACCAGTCAAACCAGTCTGTCCACTTTATTCCATTATAATTCACAGCTACCTGTTCAGATGATGCACATTCGAATTAGTTCCAATGAAATCATTACAGTGCTTAACTATATTTCAGTTACCCATGCAGAGTTAGACAAGGGCACAAGGTCTGTGTGCTTTCCAGTGGTGCATAAAGCAATGTCAGAGGGTCACTGGGACTAAAGCCCAGCGAATGTCACCGTATTAGATGATGTAATGGCCATCAGAAATCTCAGGAGATAGATTGACTTCTAGGTTTATATGTGTCCTTGCTCATGTAGAAGCTAATTATGCATTGCTTTGCAAACGCACGACTCATTTTGGACACCCATCGTCAGGAACTTTACACTTAGCTCCTGCATGGATTTTATGTCCACACTCGACTGGCTAGACACATTCTGATATGAAATTATAAGAACTGGAAAGCAAATTCAGTTCTTTAGCAAGACAACAGAGTTAACTTTAGACTTTAGGTACACTCTTAAAAATAAAGGTGCTTCAAAAGGTTCTTCAAGCGATGCCATAGAAGAACCATTTTTGGTTCCACAGAGAACCATTCAGTCAAAGGTTCTTTAAAGAACCATCTCTTTCTGACCTTTTTGTAATCTGAAGAACCTTCTTTCACCACAAAGAACCTTTTGTGAAACAGAAAGGTTCTTCAGATGTTAAAGGTTCTTTATGGAACCATTTAGACAAAAAGGTTCTTCTATGGCAGCGTGAAGCACCTTTATTTTTTTTAAAAAAAAAAGGGGAAGTATAGGCTACGTTGTAACACTGAAGCGCACATTAGAAAAACTGTTGCTTGCTCTCAAAAAACATGACGTCGATATTCAGTGCAACCTTAGATGAATCAGTCAGACCCAAAAGACTAGGCCTTTCACCTTGATCCCATTGAAACAATGATGTGCATTTTTAACCCGTAGGTGTTGCACGTTAATGGTGACAAGTACTATGCTTATTAAATGACATGCTGATTGATTTCATGGCAAGCACAGACATGAAACAAGCAGCTTTTTAACAAACACAAGCCTTTTACACTCTCGTTGTTTGTTTGTTTGTTTATTTATTTAATTCTGAGGAGGAAAATCATTTTAGTAAATTTCATTTAATAAGCGCAGCACAAACTCGAAATTGATCAATAATCTGAAGCTGTCCTTTGGTGACCTTTTGCTCCTCTATTAGCATCGATTTCACGCACAGCGTTCGTTATAGGCTACGTTCATATATATTTACATTTAGGAAGAAAATCGAAAGCACATAAAGCGTGCCTAAAGACTGAGGGGTCTCAACGAAACAGGTGGGATACAGAGAACAGCAACAAAAAAGCCTACTTGTTTAAAAATGCGTTGAACTGCCAAAATACACCCGTTTACACGGCAAATCGTGCGTTGAGCATGTATATGGTTGTATGAAAGTCCGTGAGACATTTGCTGCAAAGTCAAATCACACAGGTTGCATCGTGACCAGACTGGCAGTCAGTCTATCTGTACCTGCTGCTATAGAAACGACGATGACAGGCATCACAGCGCTGTCCGGCGTGCTGAAATCGAGCGATACTGTCGATATGACATCTATAGGTAATACTTACACCAACTACCACCGGTGCGTCCCAGAAATTCCTTCTTCTCCGAATTCCATAAAAACTTCTTCCATCCTCCATCATCTTTATTTTGAGCGGGCATGGTGTACTGTAAGGTTTTGTTTATCCCCTTGGGCAGCGCGAATTCCCCTCGTGTCTCCTTTCTTGCCTCCTTTGTAACACTACACCCCTTCCCGGAGCACTAAGCCCACCACTAAGCCCACCGTGACATGGAGCCGTACCCGGCTCTCTTCAAGGTGCCCCGCGTAATATATCCAGCGGATCGCCTGGGTCCCGCCCACAGCCACCCAGCGCAAATCAGAGACAGAACCTCCAATCACGTAACACGGTCGTGCAGCTCACGAAATTGGGCTGGGAATCACTTTACAATATGGTTGCGTAAAAAGACGTAGAAGCCGCTGTAAGAACGGGACAGGTTGGAGTGAGTGATGTAAACGCGCATTACGCAAGAGCCGCGTTCCGCGTTTAGAAGAGGGGAAACGGATCTAGGATGCCCGACGGCGAAAAAAAGGCGCTGCTTTTAGGATTTTCAGTTAGTTATATTTAGACAGTGCATGCAGATGGATGAACATATGCCACTTTACACAGGAAAATGTTTTCATCATTACATAACAGTGTGTTTCCTTCTGTCTATTAAACTTGTCATAATACCAGTTTCTGTCATTTCTACTTGCGTTTTAAGTTCAACATGATTTTCTTCTATGCTAATTAATTTCAAAATGGTACAAAAAGTGCCACCTGTTAGCCTACTTCAGGCTTTTACTTAAACACGTTTTTGATTCTACTTAAAAAGGCAGCAATTAAACAATTTTCATATGGGTTGAAATGTAATAACATTGTAAAGTATCTGGAATGAACAATAGAAAACAATAAGTGTGCAGACAAATGTAAACTACGTGGACCAAAAGTTTGAGGGGAAAAAGTGGAGTGGAAAATTACGTAAGATGAATAGGCGCTATTTTGGAGCTACAAGCACATTAAGCTTCATTGACCATCACAATGAACTCCTTTGTAAGAAAGGTCAGATGTTCTTAGTTTCACTGAAGCACAAGAGGATCTTTCTCAAATCATGCTGGAAAACAAAATCATAAGATTTTACACAAGCTTGTTCATGCATCGTGAGTGCTGCTAACATGTCAAACACTAAGGAATTCTTAAGATTCACATTTACATTTAATCATTTAGCAGACACGTTTATCCAAAGCGACTTACAATTGCGGAATACATTAAGCGACTCATCTTAAAGAGGCAAATAGACACAGGAAGTGCTCGTAATACCAAGTTTCAAGCATCACAGATCACATTCATTTTTAGTTTTGAACTATAACTATAAAAACAACACCATAAAAACACACGTGCATACAGAAGTGTAGGAATATGAAATGAAGGATGAGTTGAAAAGATAAGAAAATGGGAAGAAAGGGCATGGAAGTTTCTAGAAGTGAAGTGATATTGATTGCTACACCCGTACGAGTGCATAGAGGTGCATGAACACCCACCCACCCACACATGCACCCTTGACCAAGCACTGAGCCACCTTGGAACAGTGTTTACATGTATACAGAGCGTAGACTGAATCACAAATACAGTGCACAAAAGAGGCAGAGCCGTCAATGTCAAAAATGTCAAAAAGCTGAATTTTAAAGATCACATTTGACAAACTCAAGGTGAGTTCAGAAGGAGACACTAATCATTCTCTGACAGTCTACATTATGAAAATGTGTATGGCTGATATTCCTGACCACACACAGATACAGAATTTGTTCTCCCTATTATAATGTGTAACACATAAGAAAGAGTCTGATTTACAGTTGACACCAAAAGTCCACATTCTAAATCGGAGTCATTTTAACTGCACTATATACAGAAAAGGAAGTCTGAATTAATATTATAATGATTTATATAAGGTTTGCTTTACATGTTTAGGCAAATGAGCATAAATAGGCATATACTGTATATACAGTGGGTACGGAAAGTATTCAGACCCCCTTAAATTTTTCACTCTGTTATATTGCAGCCATTTGCTATAAAATCATTTAAGTTAATTTTTTTCCTCATTAATGTACACACAGCACCCCATATTGACAGAAAAACACAGAATTGTTGACATTTTTGCAGATTTATTAAAAAAGAAAAACTGAAATATCACATGGTCCTAAGTATTCAGACCCTTTGCTGTGACACTCATATATTTAACTCAGGTGCTGTCCATTTCTTCTGATCATCCTTGAGATGGTTCTACACCTTCATTTGAGTCCAGCTGTGTTTGATTATACTGACTGGACTTGATTAGGAAAGCCACACACCTGTCTATATAAGACCTTACAGCACACAGTGCATGTCAGAGCAAATGAGAAACATGAGGTCAAAGGAACTGCCTGAAGAGCTCCGAGACAGAATTGTGGCAAGGCACAGATCTGGTCAAGGTTACAAAAGAATTTCTGCTGCACTTAAGGTTCCTAAGAGCACAATGGCCTCCATAATCCTTAAATGGAAGAAGTTTGGACGACCAGAACCCTTCCTAGAGCTAGCCGTCCGGCCAAACTGAGCTATCAGGGAAGCCTTGGTGAGAGAGGTAAAGAAGAACACAAAGATCACTGTGGCTGAGCTCCAGAGATGCAGTAAGGAGATGGGAGAAAGTTGTAGAAAGACAACCATCACTGCAGCCCTCCACCAGTCGGGGCTTATGGCAGAGTGGCCCGACGAAAGCCTCTCAGTGCAAGACACATGAAAGCCCAAATGGAGTTTGCTAAAAAACACCTGAAAAACTCCAAGATGGTGAGAAATAAGATTACCTGGTCTGATGAAACCAAGATAGAACTTTCTGGCCTTAATTCTAAGCGATATGTGTGGAGAAAACCAGGCACTGCTAATCACCTGTCCAATACAGTCCCAACATTGAAGTATGGTGGTGGCAGCATCATGCTGTTGGGGTGTTTTTTAGCTGCAGGGACAGGACGGCTGGTTGCTATCGAGGGAAAGATGAATGCGGCCAATACAGGGATTTTCCTGGACGAAAAACCTTCTCCAGAGTGCTCAGGAACTCAGACTGGGCCGAAGGATTACCTTCCAACAAGACAATAACCCTAAGCACACACCTAAAATAACGAAGGAGTTGCTTCACAAAAACTCTGTGACTGTTCTTGAATGGCCAAACCAGAGCCCTGACTTAAACCCAATTGAGCATCTCTGGAGAGACCTAAAAAGGCTGTCCACCAACGTTTACCATCCAATCTGACTGAACTGGAGAGGATCTGCAAGGAGGATTGGCAGAGGATCCCCAAATCCAGGTGTCTTTTTTCCCAAAAAGACTCATGGCTGTATTATATCAAAAGGGTGATTCTACTAAATACTGAGCAAAGGTCTGAATACTTAGGACCATGTGATATTTCAGTTTTTCTTTTTTAATAAATCTGCAAAAATGTCAACAATTCTGTGTTTTCTGTCAATATGGGCTGCTGTGTGTACATTAATGAGAGCAGCAAATGGCTGCAATATAACAAAGAGTGAAAAATGTAAGGGGGTCTGAATACTTTCCGTACCCACTGTATGGGCCTACATTTTAACCTCACAAACTTTTGCTGTCCTTCATCTAGTATGGATCGTCAATGTAGGCCTGACATTGATCCTTTAAGTAACATACCCTGCAATAATCTCATTAAAAATAGAAATACTGTAAAAGTTGTATATGAAAAAAAAGCACAGAAAGTCTTTTCTGGCTGGTGTCCCATCAAAGAGTTGTAGATCAGAAGATAAGGCATCGTCACACCAAACACTGACTTCCTCTGCTGATGTTCCAGGTGATATAGCTATTTTAGATTACACAGCAAAGATGTTGGAGGAATGTGAAGTTTAATATGGATGCTACAGATTTATTAGTAGCCTAAGCACTGTAATGTTTGAATGAATGAGGAAGACACAAGCTGATTCAGATGTTGTAGTAAAAACGATGGACATGGATTCTGTTGGTAATTTTTTTTCTCTTTGGTTAAAATATATTATTAAAGAAACAGTTCACCAAAATTTGCTGAAATCTCACTCTAAAGCAATCAGGAATGTAGATGAGTTTATTTATCGGAACAGATTTGGAGAAATGTAGCATTACTGTACATCACTTGCTCACCAATGAATCCTCTGAATGGGTGCCGTCAGAATGAGATTTCAAACAGCTGATATAAGAATCACAATAATCCAAAAGTTATCCACACGAACTACTAATCCACACAACTATTAATGTCTTGTAAAGTGAAAAGCAGCATCAAACAAATCCATTATAAAGGCATTTTAAATTTAAACCATTGCTTCCAAAATAATAATAATAATAAATACTCCATTATAACCTTCTCTCATATCAAAATCCATAGACATATTTCTGGCACCCGTCAATGGATAGTCCGTGACAAACAGTCTGATAAAACACTGCTAATCTGTGCCATATTTTTCTCTCTGATTCAGCGCCAGACACCTTTTCAACCAGAGAAAAGAAATATGCTGATAGGCATTGGTGCGCAAAGTGGATTAATGCTAAGTTTCTCCAAATCTGTTCCACTGAAGAAATGAACTCATCTACATATCGAATGGCCTGTGGATAAGTACATTTTCAACAAATGTTCAATTTTTGCGTGAAACATTCCATTAAACTCTAGAATACTTGATTCTGATTGGTCAAGTACAGATTGATGTGGTCAAAATAATAATAATAAATACATATAATAAATAAATAAAGATTTCATGTCTATCATTTTACGCTATATTCTCTTTCTTCTCACATAATATAATTTCTACTAAAATCAATATTTTATGTCCATCTATTTATATAATTCGGAAGTTGCCATATAATAAATGGGATAATGTACAGTCCTCTGGTCATTATTGGAATACAATCTCAGACAATGTACTGATCATGTCTGGGTTTTGTTTTTTGCCATAATGACCCAATTGACTGTAAATGATCCCTTACATAGATTATCTTTGTTATATAATATCTCTGGGGCATCAACTACATCCTTTCTTGTGTATTTTCCTTAACAAAGAAGGCCATTAGTGCTTCCGCCGAATTTGAAAGCATGATGAGTGCACTTCTATTCCATTATTTCACACTAATGCCATGACCTGAAGGTGCTTGAAGGTGTTTTTGTCTTTCAAACACCTTGAAGCATCTTCAAGGACCCTCAGCAGGAATAAACATCTTTTTTTAGATCATGAAGCAGGTTTGTCTTTCCGTCAAATAATAAGTCTCGTCTGTCACCTCAGAAGATGCTTGCTGAGTCACTGCCTCTGTTGCCATGGCAACTAGCTCAACGGTATCTATGTGCGACAGACTTGGAATTTACAGGAGCACCCAGAGAGCTGCAAGACTCATCACAACACTTGAGACAAATGCTTTTTGCCGCTTTTCCCCTCCAGTCAGTCACCATAGGCTATAACAGGATTCCACTTCATGACCTCGTTTCAAGCTGTGTCTTTTAAAAACTTGAAGATAAAAACGTCTTAATGATGGATTTATTACCAACAAGCAGCTTTTCACTTCATAAGACATTAATTGATGGACTTGTGTCATGTCAATTATTTGTGGAATAGTGTAATGTTTTTATCAGCTGTTTGAACTCTCATTCTGACGGCACCCATTCACTGCAGAGGATCCATTAGTGAGCAAGTGATCTAATGCTACATTTCTCGAAATCTGTTCCAATGAAGAAACAAACTCATCTACATCTTGGATGGCCAGAGAATGAGCAAATTTTCAGCAAATTTTCCTTTTTTTTTGGTGAACTATTCCTTTAAGCTGTTTTTTTTTTAATGCCTCATTTTTCCGAGGACCTCCAGATTCAAACAAAATGGTAGATATGACCAATAGACCATTTCAAACGCAGTGATGTTATTGACCAAGGAACATTTCCTGCTTATTGTCAAAACGGTAACAGGAGGCAATTCAGTCGTGACTAAAGTTAGCACGCTGTCATAACTTGTTTTTTTTTTTATCAAAATGTAGAACTTTTTGGATTCTCAGAAGTGGTTTAAATTGTAAAACTGGAAAGTTAGGACCATTGCATTAGATTGTCATTGTTTACATCCACCAAAATGGTCTATATGATAGAAATACTGTATGTTATTTAGATTATAAAAAATAAAAAAAAGCTGTGCTAAAGAAAAAAAGTGTTTAGGTTTAAAGTGGACATTCATATATGACCTTTGTACTGTCCACCCACAAGAGCTGTTTTCATGACAGATTCTTAGATAGAGAGGTTTGTGGTGTACAGAAGCGATTTGTATATACCGTAAAGCTGAGTCAAGCAGTATTAGCATGTGTTTAAGCAACACTTCCTGCATGATTTTAGAGATAATAGAACATCCGTTGCCGTCAAGGACACCACTACACATCAGTCCCCTACCAGGTAGCGTTGTTGCAATATTTACTGTTGCGCCCTGCCAATTTTCAGCTAAGCCTCATTATTGACTGAAGCAGTTCTCTTCCGGGAATATCTGTCTGCAATTCCTTGGAAAGTTTGTGGGAAAATAAGGTTTAAATACTAACAAGACAGAATGTGACAGCAGGTATTATATGCATTTTCCAAAAGGTCAGTTCGTAATTGACAGTTCTGATTTGCATACAGCATCACAGTAAAAACGTCTACAACCATTTTGTTCATCTGCAATCAAAACAATGATGTGCTATAACTTTCTCACAAAACTGCTGAGTTGTCAGTCGCAAGATGAATTTATGTCTCATCATAGTAGATGACTACTGCAACACTTTCATTTTGTTCTCCTCCAGGCCTCTATTGAGCAGGTATGGGTTGAAAACAGTCAAGAGAATTTATATATTTTCTAGTTGAGTGACCTCATAGCAGGGCGTGTGTACTGTATGTTAAGGTGACCTTGTCCTAAGGCTTCCTGCAGCACTCCTGCTCACGTTCTTGTCATCTGCTGGTGGTTTATGGTCACTGCATCCATCACTCAACTGAAGGTCTACTGCAACAGCAAATGTATGATACCAGAGTAATTAGGTGTATGTGAGAGATCTGACTGACATCAGTATCTTCAGTGGGAATCGGCCTTAGTCAGGGTAGACACCACAGTGATTTTTTATGGATGAAAATTAGGTTGTGAGGGATACATTTACAGTCTTTATAATGGTGTGTGCTGTCTTATGCTGTTTTATAACAGCTGTTTTATTATTAAAAGTCTTTTGAAAAAATGTTTTGTCAGCTGAGCAACTGCTATGTTGTTAAACATCAGTACAGTCTGAACACACTATCCCTCATGTATGCATTCATGTGAAAAAAACACAATTCTTGGAATCGTCAGTTCAAAAATTGTTTCTGAAAAATTTTGACATAGAATAGAAGTACATGTTGTTTGGTAGAACATTCTTCTTGCAAACAACACCAATGTTCTTGTAAATCCTGAACGGAAAATGACTGTAAAAAATGAAAATAAGGTTCACATAATAAAAGTTTTGACAACAACAAAAATGTTTATTAAATGAAAAAAACTCACATTTGGGCTAAAAAATGTTATGTATGTCACACCTGTAATTTATAATCTCAAATGTGAGGTTTCTGTGTTGTCAAAAATTGTATGAGTGAGCCTCATTTTTAGTTTTTACGATCATTTTACAGTTCAGGATGTTACAAGAATGTTATAGGATGTTAAAGGATTTCTATTAGTCTTACAAAACACAAGTAATTAATCTGAACAAATACAGAGGTTACAGTGCTATATTAAAGGGATAGTTCACCTAAAAATAAAAATAAAAATTTCATTATTTACTCACCCACGTTGTTCCAAACCGTAAGCCCTAAGAATTGTTGAATAAAGTTATTTTAGTTTTTTGCGCACACAAAAAGTATCCTCGTAGCTTCATAAAATTACAGTTGAACCACTGATGTCTCATGGACCATTCTTGGTATCTTTCTGTTCCTTGATCATGGTAGGACCCTTAATGTCTGGAGGGTCAGAAAGCTCTCGGATTACATAAAAACATTATTATTTTGTGTTCTGAAAATGAATGAAGGTCTTACAGGTTTGGAACGACAGGAGGGTGAGTAATTAATGACAGAATTTTCATTTTTGTTTGAACTATTCCTTTAACAGAGGTAAGATAAAGAAAATGTCATCAAAACTGTTTTAAAGATTGTCAGTTTCCTTCTGATATACATTAATTTAACCCCACTGAAAAGGCAATGGATTTACAGACTCCACCATAGTGATTCTCAACCGGGGACTTCAAGATGACTTGAGATGATTTCAAATATAATAAAACAAACATTCAAATAAGTTGAACGTCTTTTTTCTCTTTGAAGGACCAGGGTTCCCACTGTTTTGAAAAACAAGCATATACTGTATGCGTAGCTTAGTTTAACCTGGAAGAGACATGTATTGAAATAGTTAAACTATTTCAAAATTTAACAAAATTTCAACAAAATTTTTTATTGTGAATATATCTGTTCTAGTTATAGTTTATCAGGTATACATTCAAATTTTTAAAAATCCGTGTCCTTAATCCTGATTCAGTAAAAACAACTGGAAAAGTCAAGGGGCCTTTGATTATTGTTAAGGATAGACAGACCTTAGGGTCAAAAAGGTTGAGAAATCAAGCGTAGCATTAGTTCTGACAGGTCACGTCAGTCAAGCTTGCATCAGTTGAACCACGTCTACCTACAGGAATACAACACCTATTACCAGGGGTGATTCTAGGATTTTAATTTTAGGGGGGCTCAGCCCCCAATGAGGGTATAATAATAATACTAATAAAAAAATGTATTAAATAGAAATTTGACTAATAAGGTAGGGTGGTATACTAAACTTATTGCAGTATTACACTGTATTGAGATGGGTATAACATTTGAGTAATGAATAAACCAAATACAAATCTTCCTGATCACTCACACACACGCACGCACGTACACACACACCTGTTTACTGTACAAACACAAAATTGTACTGTTTGCATTTCTAGTACAAACCTCTTTCTTTAGGCTATGCAAACCTCTTTCTATGCTCAGGTACTGTCTGTCACTGTCTTTAATCATTTCTGCACATGACTTTATATGGTAGTTAATGCCACATGCACTGTAATATGTTTTATACTGAAAGTAAAATTTTCGATTGAAAATAGCAACATGATCGTTTTATATGTGAGCATGCGTTCATGTGTTAAGTACGGTGGCCGAGAAGTGCAAAACAAATCACAATTCAGAAAACATTATAACAAGTCAGAAAACACAATGACAAATTCGAAAACAAAATAACAAGTCAGAAAACACAATGACAAATCATGCAAACCGGAAGAGGTAGGTATAGTTTGAGACAGAGCCATTGGTTTGGGATTACTCACAGCTGACTGGACGAGACATCTGTCAATCAACTTATACAGGGAAGAACCAGCCGAAGAACAGCAGACTCGTGGTAGAAAGTTCGGAGATGGTATTAAAGTAGCTCAGTTTAAACGTATTGTATGAATTGCCCTTACTATGGAATAAAAAATACGGAGTGTCTATTTACATTTAGTTAAAAGTGGCTGTAAAATATCAGTTCCAGTGGTGCAGATGGCTAAGCGTTTGTCTTTGGCTTTTTGACGCGATCGACCCGGGTTCGATCCCGCCTTTTGCCAAACTTTTTTCCCCTCCCTTTTCAAATCTCATATTAGCAATGGATTCTATTTACACTAAGTGAAAATAGCAGGATTTCTACTATCAAGTATACTACTTGTTGCAAATAGTGGCAATTATCTGCACTTCAGTATTGTAGTACATTATAAAACAGTACGCAATAATCATGTATTGAGTGTAAATTATAATTTAAAATTAAATTATTAAATAGATGCCACCTTATTGGTACAATAAAGACCTCCATACTCCTACACTAACCCTACCCGATACTTTATTTTCAACTTTTTGATTATTTCCTTAATTTTTATTGAAAATAAATGCCTTTACGATGTGATGTGATACGAGATTTGAAAAGGGAGGAAAAAAAAGTTTGGCAAAAGGCGGGATCGAACCCGGGTCGATCGCGTCAAAAAGCCAACGGCACGCGCTTATCCATCTGCGCCACTGGAGCTGATGTTTTACAGCCACTTTTAACTTAATGTAAATATACACTCCGTATTTTTATTCCATAGTAAGGGCAATTCATACAATATATTTAAACTGAGCTACTTTAATACCACCTCCGAATTTTCTACCAGGACTCTGCTGTTCTTCGATTGGTTCTTCCTGTATAAGTTGATTGACAGATGTCTCGTCCAGTCAGCCGTGAATAATCCCAAACCAATGGCACTGTCTCAAACTATACCTACCTTTTCCGGTTTGTCTGATTTGTCGTTGTGTTTTCTTACTTGTTCATTTGTTTTCGGATTTGTAGTTGTGTTTTCTGACTTATTTTGTTTTCAAATTTGTCATTGTGTTTTCTTACTTGTTATAATGTTTTCCGAATTGTTGTTATGCTTTCTGAATTGTTATTTAGTTTTTTAGACTTGCATTTGTAATTTGTTATTTTGTTTTCAGAATTGTGATTTGCTTTGCACTTCTCGGCCACCGTAGTTAAGGGCTACATATTTGCTTGAGGAAACAGCTGTGGTGTGATGAGGGGTGAATGGAGCGGAAACAGTAGATGGGAAACCGTGACATTTTGTAAACTGTATTTATGACAAAGAGCTGCACAGATGCAGATATTATAACAATCTATCGATAAACACGCACCTTGTCCTCTGTTTCTCGCTCTGTGCCGCTGCGGTCTGCGGATTGAAAAAAGAATGCGCTGAAAGACTGGGAGGAGCCGATCGAAGTCTGCCGCAGTTTTCAGATGAAATTTAAAGGGGACTGAGACAATCACGAATTCGTGCACAGTTTATGGAGCTAATTGCACATTTTTTAGGGGGGCTGAGTAGAAATTTAGGGGGGGCTAAAGCCCTCCTAAAAATGGCCAAGCGATGCCCATGCCTATTACAGCATAAGGTCCATTCAGTATTATTCAGCAGTTTTGCTCAGGAGCTAATTACCCTCCATCCCCAGCTCCTCCTTTCGTCCATAGTCAGGACTTGCCCTTTTGATATTCCTTATTGACTAAGACCCCTTTATCTTGAATTATGTTGTTACATTAAATTGTCATTAAGAACATTAATCATATCTGCTAAATTTGGTTCTGTTCTGTTTACCCTAGGGGTGTTATCACTGCTTTCCCTGCTCTTATCCATGCTAGGCTGTGTGGATGGGCAGGGAGTTTTTTCCTGAACAAAACCATACCACCAGTCCAAACTGTATGCTAATTGTCAATCATCTTTGGCAATAGTGGTCCTCACAGAACTACTGTTCTACCAGTGATTGGATAGGTCTACTAAGATGAATTTGCCTGTTCATAGTTCAAAGGCAGAATGTATACTTTGCTGCCTACAATATCCTGTGTTCATTAAATAGAGGTACCTTTTGAGGAACTGTGTACACAAAATGCTCCCCTTAGATTTCAGGCATCCCGGAACTCACCCTTTCCATTCACCTCAGCCTGCAGGGGACATTTTTTTGTGGCGCCCTCCAGTGGTATATTATGAGCAGGGTCATGTAAGGCCATAGTGTGCACAAAAAAAAGTGTAAGTTTATATTCAGCATTTAACGTTACAATGCATACTTTTTCTCAATGCAGGTCTTCATTTGATACAGTGTGCATTCTGGAACTTATTTAAACAATGGATTGACAAAACATGTACGTTTACAACAGCTTTCAAATCACCATGACAAAACAGACCAGTCCTTCCTCTTCAGAACAATTGTGTGGGTACGTGAAACCACAAAGGACTCCTGTAATAGAGGAACACTTTAGTTCCTCACATTGACATTGAGATAAACTTGTGCATGACAATATATTCCAGCTATTTCTATATTAAAGGGACAGTTCACCTAAAAATAAAAGTTATGTCATCAATTCTAATAACCTATTGTGTCCAAAACCTGTATGACTCCTTTTCTGCTGCTGAATGAAAAAATTATATTTTTAGTCTAATTTCCCTGGTCTCCATTCACTATCATTGTACAGAAAAAAGCAGCTTGGACATTGTGCTAAATATCTACTTTTGTGATTCACGCAAGGTTTGGAATGACATACTGTAAGGTTAAGTAAATTACTTTTCAATGTTATGTCATCTGTCACTTTAAAGAGCACATAGGCGATATCATCAAGGGATTTTGCAATCAAGTTAAATTTGCATGAGTCATAACATAATCCCAAAATAATGAAGTTCACATAAGCTCTTGTCCCCAGTGACATGGAAAAGGGTATAAGCTAATTTATTCATATCAAGCATATGGCTCCATTTCTGTTACTTCTCATTCACACTTGTTCTTATTTTATAGATATGCCTACATTTAGAGTCAGAATATATTAGATTAGGTTCCTCAGGATAAAGTGGTCTCCAGCCTTTAGTGCTGTGAGATCGAGTGGCATTTATCTAGTGTCCTTCACACTGCATTAATTGCTGTGTCTGCATTCGTCCTTAGAGAACAGCGCTCTCTATTGCTCTTCCTGTCTCATGCACCATCCCCTTAGCACCCCCACCAAACTCACACGTGCAAACACGTGCACAGCTCCTAGCTACCACATGGGAAAAAAGCATGGCGAAACCAGGTGGGATAAGCAGGTCTACCTTATGGTGACGGCACACACACACTTTTGCATGCAGATTGCCATGCTATTTTTGGAGCCAGTCAACCTGTGACTTCAACATATTAACATGACAGAATACTTTACATACAGCAAGATATATTTCAAATATGCTGAGAAAGATACAGCAAGATATATTTCAAATATGCTGAGAAGGAATTGTAGGCCTATTTCTGTATCTCTAATGCATCAATGTGGAAACAAATACAGAGGGAGACAGAGAAGAGAATGGAACAGAGAGAGTGTCAAATGTCACTGAGATTAATTGGAACTGCCACTGCAGCAATTTAAGGCTTGACCTTGAAAGCACAAGATGATGGGTTGGTCACGTTACCAAGGCAACAAAAAGCTGAAATGGAGATCATTTAATTTTGACCTATTGTTTTGACCAATTTGACCTCAGTAGAGGACAACAGTGACCAACCACTTCTTAAACTGCCTAGGGCTCAGTTACAGGTCGAATACATAAAATTTCAAAGCACTACTATTATTACAAGTAGTCAAAATACTAAAGCATGTGTGAACCCTGCATTACCTGAGAGATTTTACTATGACCAGTTACTTCTCCAAAAGCTAAACTGACTTCAGTCAATGAGATTTCAGGTCAGATCAGTATTCCTGCAATTGTATATTTTCCATTTATTTTCTCCACTGGCATTACAAAAATTTCTCAGCAATATGTTAGAAAAGAGTTTTAATTATTTTGATACATTTCTATTTTTTTTTATTTAATTTATCAAGCTAAAGTTTAGGCTTAACATTAGGCTAATATGTTAAGCTAAATTCGGCCAACTAACTCATTTTAAGCATTATGAATAACAAGTAAATCATAAATGACCTTACAATATAAAGCTATTACAAGAAGTCATTGATTATTAGTATTATTCAAATATTGTTTGAGAGTGTAGGAACTCCATTATATCATTGAGAATGCATTGTGGGAGTGGAAGGTCACCTGTTTCACTGACTAGTGGCTAGTGTAGTTCTTCAACTGGAATTCAGGTAATAAATTAGATTTGTTTTTTTTTTATGAAAATGACATCTCAATGACAATGGGATTTTAACTTTTGGACACCTGCCAATGCGCTCTATTAAAACAAGCATGTTGGGCGCACACACACTAGATCAAAAACCACATATCTTTAACACTAAACATGACTTTTATGATCGCATTATACTTTACTGTCTGCCTCAAATTAGCTACAAATTGCCGTTTTCACTCCAAATAGTACATATAGTACAATTTAAAGTTCATACAAGTTAAAGGCAAGCAAGGGTTAAAAGCAATTTTAAATTGCTTAAAAACAGAATATTAAAGTGTAGAATATTAAATAAAATAATTAGTAAATAATAGCTATGGCATGTCCTATAATAAAACAGTCAGTGCTATTTAAATAAAGTTTGTGTGTGTGGTCACGTGTCTGTGTGTACCCCTCAAATCTTGTGCATAACTACATATAGTAAAATAATAATATACTTTACGGTTACATTTACAATTATTTGTTCAATGTGAAACATTCTAACAGCATGGAAGCAAGAGTGAGACTTTCACAAGACTTGTTCGCTCTCTTAATATTTACTTTATTATTTGCACTCACAACTGCCAACTATTTCAGTACAGAGGAGTCATTCAAGTCAGGTGAACAGGTACGAAGTCTGAAACACATAAACCTACTCTTTTCTCATAGCACGAGTCCTTCATTCTATGTATCCAGTTTTTAGCTAAAAATAAATAAATAATAAAAATGTACTATCACAACTCATTTCAACACCCGAGATAATACAATCTTAAATCAGCAGATCTATTTAGCATACCGAACCACATCGTTATATATCGATAGCATTTAACAGTCTCTGTTAAATAACTTGAGTATATGTAACAATGTTTGTATTCCAGCAGTCTTCTATTAAAGTTATAAAGCAAAAAGCACTAAAAGCTGTCTACGTTTTCTATGTAAATGACTGTGATTATTTTATGAGCTGTTTGGACTCATTTGACGGCACCCATTCATTGCAGAGGATGTGATGTAATGCTACATTTTTCCAAATCTGTTCCATTGAAGAAACAAACTCATCTATCTTGGATTGTCTGAGGGCGATTACATTTTCGGCAAATTTTCATTTTTGGGTGAACTGCTCCTTTAAATACAGTAATATATGCTTCAGAATTATTGTACATTGTAAGCTCTTTGGACTAATGAGTTAATAAATGAAACCTTCTTGTAAACTGCTACCCATAAAATCTTATAAAATGACTCATATGTGTTGCTATGCACGCAGCAAGCACAAGAACACAGAATTCCTATTCTATGCTGTTCACATCTGACAAGAGTGTGGGCTGCAGAGGTGAAGTGTGACGTCTCAGTTTTGAGACAGATGGATGATTCAATGCCTTGCCTGCTTAATTTAGAGTCAGCATCTAGGATACACGGAAACCAGGTTTAAAGGGGATTAACGGGTCCAATTTAGCACAAGGGAACAAAGAAGTGCATGTGGTTGTCATACACCCTTGATTCCTGATTTAGCAGTGGAGAGAGTCTGGAAGTGTACACTGCTTAATGACCCTAAAGTTTTTATTAAAGCCCAGCGTAGGATGATGCAGCTGCACTGCAGACTCAAAATACAAAGATGTGAGATTACAAAAATGATGCTATGAATCCATGTTATTTTAACTTTAATTTAATAAATGCGTACATTGACATTAGTATTAACATTCTATCTATCATTGTGTGTCTGCTCTGTCCATATAAAGGGCAAAGTCTATTTGTTCCGGTTTGTGACAAGGTAATGACCTTTGCCTACTACATGCGTTAATCTGATCTCAGTATCTAATGCAAAAAATGCAACAGCAATTTAGCCTATACAGTGCAATAGAATGTTAGTTTTATCAAATGACTGTTAGTTTTATGTTGGATTTTAAGGGGGTCATATCATGAGGAATCAAATTATGCCTTAATCCTTTGAAAAAAAACAAAAACTTAATATAACAGAAAAACATTGTGTGAAAAGTCCTTAACAATATCCATAACATAACATTTCAGTTTGATCTTAGTTATTTTTGTGGCACATTTTAGCACAGATTATTTTATTGCGATACAAAACATCATGCATCATATTCTAGATTAGATACAGCAACAGCAAACACAGCCTGTGAGTGAGTGAAGCCAAAGAAAGTTTCTTAAAGGCACAATAACAAAATATATACAGTTAATTCTAAGGATTTTAATTTTTTTTTTTAGTTCTTGAAAAACAATTTTTTCTATAGTTGTTTCAAAAGTGTTAAATAAAACATTATACAATCTAGGCAACACCTATAACAATGTAGGCACACCTCCAGTAACTTTTTTTATTCTTATTCTTATGATATGACCCCCTTAAAACTGAGTAATCTATAGAAATATTAACTATGGATCAGACAACACACACTACAATATACAATCAAGAACATGTGAATTACAATTAATATTATATCATAATTTTACATAATAAAATGTGAAATGATTATGAAGTTCTTAAAAACAAATCTCTATTTTACACAGACAGAGCATATTTGTTTGATCTATATAACATTACTGATGCGTGTAAAATGCAGATTCATTGCTTTTTACAGTAACACAGCAAAACTTCACCGCTCCACTCGTCAGAATAAGTGGCACTTCAAGACTGCTGCACTTCCTCTTCTTTCTGCTTGAGTTGTTGGTTGTACCTACACACACAAATACAAGGTGTGTCAAACCTTTTAAATGCATAATTGTTTAGCCAAAGCACTGCAGGTGCTAAAGGAACACAATAGGTTGCTGGGAATATATCTGCCATAGTAAATTCAACGAAGAACAAAACGCTCCACTCTGCTGCCTCTTTCTCTTTTAACTGTTACGCTAAACTCTCCATTACCTCCAATTCACATTCCACTGGACTTAATGTGATGTGGTTACGGTAGTAGAGCCACTAACCCTTTCCATTAAAAATAGGACATTACAGCGCACCTTCTCACAATATCCCCAACTGATTTATGCTGGGGTTCTATATATATTTCTGTCCGGACCACTAGCAGATGATGACACTTAGATAACAGTTGATGGGAGGGTATGGTTCCGTTCTGGGCTAGAACTCCCTGCGCATCCGTGCAGCCTAGCATGGATGTGAGCAGGGAGAGCAGCGATAATCCCCCCAGGGTAAACAGAACAGAACCAACATAAATGTATTGCAGATATTGTTAAAGTTCAATAAATTTTATGTACACATTTTAGAATTAATCTGATTCAAAGGATAATCAGAAGGCTGAATCCTAACTGACAGAGGAGGAGCTGGGGATGGCGGAGGGTAATTAGCTATTGAGCAATGAGAAAACTGCTGATAATACTGAGGGAACTTACAGTATATATGAATGCTTAGATAGGTGTTTCATATTTTAGTAGATGGGTAAGCTGAGTCAGCGAGCGGGTTGATAAAGTGACCTGCCAGAAACGAACGCTACACTTGATATGTATCACCGTTTGTAAAAGCCATAACAATATATCATCTTTTATGGACTAAACAGATATTTTTCAATTACCAATGATTTCATTCTACCATCATTACCCATAAATACTATGCAAACTGACCCTCAAATCCACTGTCCTGCAGAGTTCAGTTCCATCCCTATTCAAACACAACTGAAAAATAAACCAAAGTCTTCAGGATCTACATTTAAATTCTAGTGGACGTGACTTGAGGGGAATTAGTGCTCTGCAATTAACCCATCAAAAGTGCACCACACACACAGAAGTGAACACACACACACCCGTGAACACACACACCGGAGTAGTAGTGGGCATGCAGCCATTATGCCCCACCTACAATCCCTGCCGTTACGAGACTCGAACCCGCAACCTTTTGGGTTATGAGTCTGACTCTTTAACCATTAGGCCACGACTTCCCCCAAGTCGTGGCAGGTGTGTTTGACTAGGGATATAGCTAAATTCTGAAGAACAGTGGATCTCAAGGGCCAGAGTTCCCATTGCTGGACTATGCTGTAATATCTTATGTAAGTTGAACTGCAGTGTTTTTTGTAATATGTGTGCGTAGTAGAATTTAACAATGTAAGGAATCAGTGATCAATTTACAAATTTAAAAAAAAAAAATAATAAATAAAAATCAGTTCTACAAAATTAACAAAACCATTTCAACTATTAAGTTTAAAATTTGAATATACTTTTTAAATATTAAAAAAAAAAAAAAAAAAATTGATGCAACTGCAAAATGTTAATTTAACATGGAATCCAACAATAAACAATGAATGAACCTGAACACACCCCTTTTGATACACAATGTCTGCCAACAAAAGTAAATGTTGGTAGTAAATATGCT
This sequence comes from Sinocyclocheilus anophthalmus, assembly GCA_018155175.1. Taxonomy (NCBI): domain Eukaryota; kingdom Metazoa; phylum Chordata; class Actinopteri; order Cypriniformes; family Cyprinidae; genus Sinocyclocheilus; species Sinocyclocheilus anophthalmus. Next base: position 177,434 of record JADLZN010004612.1, read on the forward strand.
GTACAACAAGACATTATTTGAGGTTTAAAAAAACCTGTCAGCATTGGTAAATAATAATTAAAATGACTTTATAAAAATAATAAAAATTAAAGAGATGTATAACTGTGGTAGCTTTTTTGATCCGCCCCAAATGAGATCATTCTAGATTTTCTGCCAGTTAAATACCTCTGATTCCAAAATAAATAGATTTGTTTTAATGTATTTAGGACTATATTGTCTGATTAATGGCTTAATCATGTTTTTTAGTATCTTGTTGAACTCTACACCATTGAACTCAAAGTCATTTCAACTTAACCCTACTTCACTAAGCTCGTCACCTCTGTGTACTTACTGATGGTAGTAAACAAAGCTGACCTTAGAACAGAACTCGTAATGACTAACCTCCATATTCTCATGAGCTGGATGCTGCCACACATGCCCAGAAAGAAGTTCACAGCAAACAGAGCCCAGTTCTTAGGGATGATCACCAAGCAGTACCTTGACCAAATTAATCCTGGAAAGAAATCAGAGAGATTTGCAACTAACTAATGCTGTGTTGAAATAAAAACCTCATTGCAGTATCAACTATATTTGTGAGCAAAGCGGTTAAGGCCTTAGTTTTAGTAAGTTGGCACTTATATAGGTCAAAACTTAGGCCAAGATCATGTGTGAATTGCTGAATCTAGTATGAGAAATTTTTGAACAGTTATGCTAAGAACAGTTATGCTAAGAGAGACTACCAGTCTCAGAAATGCTCTCATTCAGAGTCAGATCGAGAGAGAATATTTTCTTTACTGTCACATAGGATACACTGCTCAGATATTTAGTTTCCTGGGTTCATTTCAGCTTCTATTTTCAGCCACACTAATCTCAGGTTACGATGAGGCTTCAGATGAGATATTCTCATCTACAGGACACTGACAACAGCTACTGATGTATATGAATCTTTATAAACAAGCATCTCTCTGTCGCACATTAAAACAAGTACCTGTGGCTGTAATGACACAGGACTGAGAAAGACTGAGCTTTTCTGGTGGCCGGGTCATATCAGAGAATCCAGCCACAACTAAACCCTGCAAGAGGAAAGAAAGAGCAAACAAGAGTGAGCTTGCTCGAAGGCCTTGATCAGCAGGTAAATCCATGATATGACTGCATTCACCAAAGCATTACAACATCAAATTGCAAGATACAGTATGTATTGCCAGTTTGCATAATGCTATGTTGGTTTTGCTTACAGGATAGGTCATCCAAAAATGCTCACCCTCATGTCACTTCAAACCTGTATGACTTAATTTCTTCCACAGAACACAAAAGGAGAAGCTTAGCAGAATGTTTGAGTTGCACTCTTCCATATAATAAAATTATGTGGAGACCAGGGTCGGTCAAGCTCAAAGGAGGACAAAAAAGGCATCATAAAAGTAGCTAATTTGACTTCAACACCATATTCCAAATTTTCTGAAGCCATATGATTGTTTTTTTGTGAGAAATTTAAATTGCTAATCACTAAACGCCTTGAAAATCTAAGCTAGGTATGGTCAGTTACCTATGCAAGAACTATGCCAGGTATAGTCCTTGTATAGAAAAAGCAGCAACATTCTGCTACTTTTATTTTTCACACAAGAAAGAGTGGGTTTTTAAATGCATGGGGGCGAGTAAATGATGAGCTATTCCTAACTATATCTAGTAATTTTCACTACATTCTCTATAATCAAGTCAAACACAAACATCCAAGGTCAAGACATTCTTCAATCTAGCCTTAGAACTGCTACCGTGTCAAAACAGAAGAGAGTAAAATGTGATGATGTATTTTATATTTGACCATTTCAACTGTGTGAAAACAAACAAAACCCATCTTACCCATTTAAAAACAGGTGCCCAGAAGAAAACCGTCTTTGGCCCTGAGGAGAAAAAAAAGATTCTGAGAGAAATTATAGCAAGTGCTATAGTGTAAAGCACTTTTTTATTTTTATTTGATGCTCTGAATTCCACAAAAAATTAAGAATACACTAGTGGAAAAAAGCTTGGGTGCAGATACGATCCACCTTCAAACGTCATGCAGTATATGATAAGAAATAATCTTTTAGTCAGAGCAGGAGGTGTTAGAGTCGGCTGAGCAATGTCCAACATGTTTACACAGTAAATTAAAATTTAGCTTCAACAGCACATACTGTAGGCACCAATGTCTCCATCAGGTCTAGGCAGTGATGATGGAGACCTTTCAACAACCTATATACAGTACATCAGTGGGACTTCACATAAGACTAGCTCATTCAAACGGTCCAAAATATTTACTTAAACACTTAAAATGTTCTAATTGAATTGCATATATTGAAATATATGAAACCAACCATATCTGCAAACAAACAAAAAAAAATGCTAGAGCTTTTCTCATAACTAACAGCATGGTCCCATGGTGATTTTAGTGGAGGTATGCATGTATGTGATGGATCTATGTTTTGTTTTGGGTTTTTTTGCATGAAAGATGTGTTTGTGCTTCCATTCTTTAAAATAAATAATGCATTTCATGTCTACTGCATTTAATTGTGCCTCAAGTGTCCAAATTATTTTTGGGGACCACAGTATGGCTGAGAAAAATAATATGGATCACATTGTGGAGATAATCTAGAAAAGAGAATTCAGATGCAACATATACTGTATGCAGGCCTAATTATATAAACGCTTCAAAACAGCATCACTATTTTTAACTATTTAACAATGGCCGACTGCTAGTGTATTTCTTCTTCTGACAGGAGCGGAGTAACTGAATGTCTTTACCAGCAGGATGATTGTAGAGAGGTCTTAATTTAGGAGGCAGCATTAACTCGATCCTGTCCAGGGTTCGGTGATATGTCGCTCTCAAACCACCGGAATAAAAACGACATGATTGCAGTCGTGAATATAGCCTGCCGCTGCTCATGTTCATTCACTGCAGTGACAAAAACACGCGGTGGATAGGAAGTTCTTCGGCGCGCACCTTCTCTCTCTCCACCCTCCGAGACGACCTACCACAATGTCATCATCTCCGAAAACACGTCTTGGTTGCCAGCGAGCTTACGGAAACACAAACAATGAGATTTACGTGAGACTGATCTTGAGAAGCGAATGAATGAATGAATTAATAAATGACCAATCTCTCAGCCTATATTTATTCTAAAATGGGCTCATTGGATCTCTTCAAGGAAAATGTGGTCATACGGTCTATTAATAGTTAACAGTCTGGTGTAATATTAAAGCGCCTGCACTGGTGCTCGTGATCATAAAGTAGGCTATTAACGGCTTCTGTCCAGCAGATGTCACTATCGGCCCAATCGACGCCTGCAGACAATGCCGCTTTGGCTTGTGAAAACTGGGTGAAGATAGAATACATTTGGAGAAACGGCTTTTCTTTTGTTAAAGTCTTTAAATAATTCATTAGGAAATGGCATGCAGTCTCTCTCTCTTTTTTTAAATGAGCTATATTTAGCAATATTGTTACTACTTTAGTTGACCATGTTAGTTGTTTGTTAATACAATTTTGGCCCATTTGAATCCAATTTTAAACATGATATTAATAAAATAAAATGACCACCATACGTATTTGTTTCTTATTGTTTTCCGATTGTTTTCATAGATGCCGAAATGACTGAAAAGTAGTTTGACCAATAGCGTGCAAGCATTGTACATAATCGACCAATCGTGGCGTGCGAGAGGGTGGGACCTACAGAGAACGGTCCAATCGCAGTGTTGCTTTTCAGACTTACCCTAGCAACTTGCTTTCCAAAAAGCACCTAGCACCAAATGTAGCTATTTTTAAAATGTATTTGGCAAATTTTAGCAACGTTTGAAAAGTGACTCAAATTATTAAAAAGGCAATCATTTTTCCTCTTAACCACACACAAAAAAATAAACGATTAAACAGCTAGCCTAGCCAGAGCCAAGCAGCACATCAGCTGTGGAGAGAATTGGAGAGAGCTGCCCAGCAGTACACACATAATGTGAATCAAGTTGCTAGTTGCACTTGTTCAATAATAATTGTTCATTTATGATACACCCTAGTTGTTATTTTGTGCCTATAATTGTTAATCAGTAAGGTACACTGTTGATCTTATCTCAAAAATCAATCTATCTCATCTAAATGGAATGTGTAATTTAAAATACAGGTAAAAAAGCTAGTGAAAATTAATATGTCATATGTTAACTAAACATGTGTAACTTTTAAATAATTCAATGTAATAAAAATGTGTTTTCATTACTTTTACAAATAATAATGTTTTATTTCTTACGAACATATCTAAATGGACATATTACAAATTATATTCTTTGCTGAGATTTCAGTAATTTCAGTGTGAATTCTACGCAATGATACAGTTTTGTGTCATGGTTATATAATGACGTCATCATCCAGTGATGTCACAATGTCATTTAGCAACTTTTAGCAAAAAAAAATCGACCTTCCTTTAGCAACTTTCTCTGAAAATTAGTTGGCAACACTGATGACGTTAGGCACTTTAGAAATCATAACCTTTGCTTAATTAGGCAATACACTACCTTGACAAACAGTCATTTTAGCAATCAGTGGCGCTCGCTGTGTGTTCACATGTCTGCTATATTTACACAAGATAAAGTGAAACTCATTTACTCTATAAGGTTACTAACCAAAACCATAATGTAACTGTATTTCATACCCAAATATAGCATGGGGGTGGGTCACATCTTTACCCAGCTCAGTGAATTACAGATCCCTAATTTTGTCCTGTGCTCACAGAGTATGGGTAAATGAAACAATGATAAGATGATATTTTGGATATTGCATTATAAAAAACAAACCGATAACCTTCTGTAACTGAAAAATGAACAATCCACACATTTATGAATTGCATGTGATATGTGGTTGGTTGTTGTTTGGGTGTAATACATTGGTATTTTCTGTCTCATTCCTTGAGAGAAGTTCCCTTTTGATACCAGTAAATAAACATGTCACTGCAGTAACAGTAACTTGTTATGTAATGATTTCTGTTTGGGGAAAACAAGCCACAGTTGAATGGTAATCATTCCTGAATCTTGATCGTAACATCTTAACTTTAACCCTCAAAGTGAATAAAAAATTAAGAATGAGGAAGAAATTGGTATCTGGGAAGTTTTACAAAAATTTAATAGAACAATTAGGATTCTCCAAAATTCAAAAATGAGCAGAAAAAAAAATTAGAATATGGCAAGTTTAATCTACGGCACAAATAAATTTATAAATCATGTCTGATGTCATGAGATCAAAAACAAAGAATTTTATGACATAATATGCACAAACTAACAAAAACATCTTTCAGTGATAAGATCTTATATTTAATTAAAATATCTGATAATTTCACATGTGCTTCACCATTCACCAAATACATACATACATACATACATACATAAAACATTTTTAAATACTGCTAGATTGTAACACTTTCCATTGTTCTTCTACTGGACACACTAAATTGGACACACTATTTTTACAATCGTTAATACCTTTTTTTTTTTGCACTAACAATTCTAAAAAATATTGTGTCCAATTTTGCATGCACAAAATTCAAAAGAAATCAAAATTTAAAAGAAATTTGTTTTCTATTAGTGTTGCAAGCCGGATGCAACAGCACTCTTTGTACTTGACAATCATTTGTAATAGACATTTTTGGAATATTTTGAAACCATTTTGATTTGTAGCAGACAAATACTGAAATTGTATATCAAAGATTGAGACACATAATACACAGTGTTACAGGTGTTTAACATTTAAACATTCCCAGGTTTTCCCTTAGAATGTTATAGTCTCAATGAATCAGTATTCATTATCAGTTTCATTACGGTTAAATCAATACGCATTATGAGCATCAAAAGTTTGAACAGAAAAATAAAGCTATATCCAGATCATTAATTTTTCAGAGCATGCCGATTTACTCATAAACAAGGCGGCTTTTATTTTGACAGGCCTAAATCGAGAGTCTGATTTGCTTATCGTGTGCTGGGGAAACACGGAATTCACAGTATGTAACTTATCTCTTGTCATGTGTTCTTGTGAAACGCACGATGAATGCGTTTGTCTTCTGCATTATTCTGATCTTCTTCTAAGAAAACAATGGCAGTACGGCGTCGGTCTTCCTGCTTGTATTTCACAGGAATAGTCACCGCCTTTTCACCGGATTATAGTGAAGCCTCAGGAAGCACGTCAGTCAAGACTTAAAAGGGTTTCATTTACATTTTTAACAGATGACTCGGTCGCTTTTACGCAATAGTGACAGTGTACACTGTAATATGTTGCTTGTCTGATACAGAGGGTGGCCATCAAGCCATGACATGCTTGAATAAAAGCGGAAGTGTTTTAGTAACAAAGTCACATGTAAGTGTTATTTTCTGTGGAAAGTCCGGGATAACCCTGTTAGAAATTCCTGATATTAAGTATTTACAAGATAGATAGATCGATAACAAGCTATACACATGGTGTTACTAACGAGCAAAAGATAAAGAGTGCAACAACACATCAAATATATGAGTGCATTAGCTGTTGTGTGTCTTGGTGGAGGCACTGAACCAACTAACTATTCATTTATTATAAATGATATTATATAATTATAAAATAACTATATTATGTGAATTAAATTACAATAAAACAGTAAATATAGTAGGAAAAAAAAGCATGACTGCATTTTCTTATTTTCACTGTTCCAAACATCATGTCAGGTGCCGGTTTTCTGTGCAACAATAAGCCCAATATTGTAAAAGCCCTAATACTTTTTATGGCCACTGCAGCTTTGCTGTAAGGAACTAAATCTTTGAAGTCAAAAAGCCTAATGAATATATGTATGTACGTATGTATAAATAAATAAAGCAAGCAGGAATAGGTTAAAATAAACGGTATTCTTATTACAACGTGTAAAATTTCCCTTGCTCTTCTAGTGGAACTTCCCCCAGATAAGCTATATATATATCTACTCCTAGATAGAAGCCAGACAATCATGCTTCGTCTTCTGATCATTTTAAGTTTCCTCAGAGGAGGTCGGTAATTGACTCCTTACTCATATGGCTAAAGCTGACACTGCTCTGGCTGGATGTTTCTAAACTGGGTGGATATGGCAGGAGGTTTATAACAACATTTTTTTTCCACAGCTTATCTTTCAGATATTGTAGCACAAGGAGACACAGCTGTTGAGTTCGGTCAAGATGCTTCTTTCTCTTGTGCGCTGTCAGATGCGTCTGGTGTCAAACAAGTCACCTGGCAGCGGGTGCGTGACACGGAACCGGTACAAACTCTGGCTACATACAGCGACCTCTTCAAGGTTCACATGGATGATCAGTATGTCGGAAAAGTCAATTTCACAGCATCGTCTGTTGATTCAACGTCCATTGAGATCAAAAACACGACATTTGAAGACGAGGCTTGCTACATTTGTTCCTTCAAAGTGTATCCACTCCAACCTAAACGACAAACCTTGTGCCTCACTGTTAAAGGTAGGTTAAATACTTGCTGCAACCATGAAAGTCACAAAACTTTTCTTTTAGGTTTTGAGTCAAAAACACTAGGATCAGCTAACAAGGGCAGATTTGAACTAAAACACTGAACTGTGTTTTCAGGACTAGGGCATCTCAGTTTGAAATTTTATACAATCTGCTTTTGCCAAAACAGTGGTTTTATATATGTTATATTTTAAAACTATATTTTAAAATTGATTTATGAATTAGTGTTTCATTGATGTTTTGAAATGTCTGAAAAGCAATTAATGGCTTGTAATAGGCTATTTAATGGCAGGTTCCTAGTGTAACAACTTACCCCATATAGTTTGACAATATTCCATACTATTGGGAACACTAGGTTGATGTGAGTTAAATGAACTATAGGGCAATAGCAGTGAAAATATTTAATAGCTGTTTTTAGTCAAGACTTTAAGTAAAAAAGTAAACCTACCCTGAGAAATATTATCTGGACTAAAAAGTGACAACTAGCTCCAGTCTCCCCTAATTCATCAGTAAAGTGTACAATATATGTTGTCCAAGTAAAAAACAATCTCATCCAAGAGAATGCAGATATGCCCAAACTGGTAAGGGATGGTGTGAATCAGAAGATACTCCCACATCGCAATGCAGGACCAAACAATGTGTTCAAAATGCAACTGGAACTTTCACACAGTTTCATAAAAACGAAAGGAGTGCATGCAGCCAGTTATCCACTTTTTTTGTGTGTGGAATTAAAAGATTGTACACAATTATGACATAAGACCTTATGTTGCTGGTATTTTTGCAGGTATATCAGAAATAACAGCATCAGTGAATCCTGCACCTAGTTCTGATCCAGATGTTGTAGTCTCATGTTCAGCCACTGGTAAACCGGCTCCAACTATCCTCTGGAAATCTGCAGAGAAAGAGTTGAACAACTTTAGGTCAAGTAATTTCACAACTCTCAGCAAAGACAGTTCAACCACCATTACGAGCAACCTCACGCTTCCACTGTCACAGTTTCATGGGAAGTATGTGGAATGTGTGGCTCAGAGTGACGGCATAGAGAAGAGCGTCCAAATCTTTGTGCCTGATGAAGAGAACAAAGGTAACTTGATTTGACTTCTGAAACAAGTTTTTTGAGTGGTAGTGACTTAGTGGATTTAAAACTACATAGGCTCTGTGGCATTATTGTTAATTTCAGAATTAAGCAAAAAAATTATGTATGCATATTTTTTAATAAATTATCAATATTTACACACAAACCAAAACCTTTTTTGTTTCACAGAGAATAAAGTCACAATAAGAAATTATATCATTCCGATGCTGGTCTTGATTATTATCAGTATTGTCATTATCGTCATATATCTTCACACCAAGTTAAATGGTAAGCAGAAAAATATTACACTCTAGCTATCAGCACCATATTTATTGTCATGTACAAAACAGCGTTATTTTGTATATTCATTATTTATTCTTTTTTTTCCAGATAAAGATGATAAAAAATCTGCTTGTTTGGCTTGAACTACTGTGCAACTGTTACTTTATTCAGAATTTATCAAGTTTCTGATGCTACTTTTGTCATCTGCTAAAAAAAAAGCCATTTCATGTTTACATTTGTGAATAAGCTAATTTTTAGATAATAGTATAAATAATATCTGGTTACCTGTGATAGTCTGCATTTCTCCACAGTTTCTACATCCTGCATCTGCACTTTAAGTTCTTTCAACCTGACAGTCGGTATTATTTATTGTTGTGAGATTTGTCTATAGGATTTTAAATAATTCTGTTACAGCTGTCTGTCTTAGATTAATATGCTCAATTTAATTTTAAGCAGTAAATCATTTTGTATTTATGTTCATGCTACCAATTCAGAAATTGTATATCAAATAGAATAGATTTTTGTGCGTATATATATATATATATATACACACAAACACATTTTTGTAAATGTGCATTTCGTGTGGTTTTCAACAATTTCATATGTTGAATATGTTCTTCTTATCTATACTATGTATAGTCCATATAGGTGTCAATTTCTATTACTGAAACTCACTGAGCCAGACATGAAAATGTGCAAGCCACAAAATATTATAGCACTCAAACGTCTTTCCACTAATCTACAACAAACTGACATGCTGTTCAGCAAAGCTGCAGCTCACCCGTCCATAATGCTCAAAGTTCTCTAATAAAATATTCTTGTTGGATCCAGAAGTACATTCCTGAATCATCAATCAATCACTGATGACTAACCCACCACAAAAAGCAATAGGATAATTCTTGCATCACTGTTAGAGAACACATTCCTTTGTATCTATTGCATATTCACAACCCATTCTTCTATGCGTTGGATGTGCTCTAGCACTAAAACTACACTATACAAATCAAAAAGAACAGACCTTCTGATTAATACAGGAAAGTTCTCATGTGACAGTATGTTAGGTCATATCCAGTCACACTCATTCCAGTGAGTCACACTTAGGTATTGATTTAAATTCTATAAGGAAAGTACCTGAAGTAACCACTATCCCCCTGAAATGTAAAATGTAAAAAAAATTACCAAATACATCGAGAGCTTATTTCTTAATCCATACCTAACTTTGTGTAACAAATAATACAATTTAAGTTGTCATTCACTAAAGGTCTTGCCTTATTCACATGAAAACCTTTCACATTAAAGGAATATTTCACCCAGAAATGAAAATTTGCTGAAAATGTCCTCATCCTCAGGCCATTCAATTTGTAGATGAGTTTGTTTCTTCATCAGGAGAGATTTGGATGAAATTAGCATTACATCACTTGCTCACCAAGGGATCCTCTGCAGTGAATGGGTGCCAACAGAATGAGAGTCCAAACAGCTGATAAAAAACATCACAATAACCCACAAGTAATCCACATGACTCCAGTCCATCAATTAACATCTTGTGAAGAAAAAGCTGCAGGTCTGTAAGAAACAGGTTCATCATTTAGACATTTTTAACTTCAAAACTTCACTTCCAGCTAAAATATGCGTACATAAACTTTACATAAAAGCTGCCTCATCTAAATTAGGAGAGAAATGTATACAGACCAAGCACTGTTTAAAAATGAAAACAGTTTTAAACAAAAATATGTCGGTGGATTTAAGGAGTGCACTCTTGCTCTGATTAGAGCTCCCATTGGACTCGTGTTGACACATCTGCACTGAAACCCAGTAGATATACAGTACAATACGGGCCCTGCTACACACATTAACAAACCACTTTTCCACAGCAACGAACACGTACTATGCCGATGGGATTTGAACCAGCGACTCAATGCCAAGGGTAAAGAATAAGAGACTTTGGGTAAAAGCCTCTCTAAGCCTCGGCGATTAATGCATTGTCAATGGAAGGGGATGATGACAGATGGAGCACAAGGGCAAAAGTGGGTTCTTCAAAGCAAAACAGCGGATGACTCGGTCCTTACACTACCTCTTTGAGGCTGTTAGGCTCCCTCAAATCTCTGATGCTAAAAGTCACAGAATCACCATAAAAGCCACAGCACACCCTTGTCTCTTAATCGAAATTCCCACAGTGAAGGTTTCCCATCTCTAGAAGAATTCAGACTTTATTACTTTTAATGAATACTTCTTTAATTAATTGCTTCTGCCATTTACATGACTGTGGTTGAGTAAATTAAGCTGTAATACTAAATATACTGTTGAAGAAATTACAGGGTCAAGCACATCAATGACACACTAATTGTAGGGTTGAGCAGATTTGTCTGGTCATTGTAAGTGGTGAATTTAGAAATAGTAATGAAAAGTCTATAAGTTTATATTTTTATGTACCATTATTGTCAAGTCAATGCAAGGGTTCGCTGGTTAGCATGGTCTTGTCTGCCTCTGCTGGTAGATGCTGAAACTACTAGCTCTTTTTGTAAAAACATTATGTAACATTATTTTCTACAAATGATTATTCCAAAAATGTATACTATTCAAAAGTTTAGGTCGGGAATATTTTTTAAGTTTTTGAAAGAAGTATCTTCTTATGGTCACCAAGGGTCTTTATTTGATAAAAGCCATTTACTCCAGTGTTCAGTTAAATTATTCTTCGGAAAATCATCTGAATCTGCTGATTTAGTGCTAAAGAACAAATTTCTGATTGTGATCAATGTGGGAACCAGTTGTACCATTTAATAATTTGGTTGAAACCAGGATACTTTGTTTTACCTCAGAATGTTTTGATGAAAAGAACGTCCAAAATAATATTTATTTGAAAATAGAAAATATTTACTGAACTTTATCACTTTAAGCTTTTTTAAAAATTTGATTGGAAATGATATAAAATGTGAATATCTAATAAAAAAACATATAGTAAACCAAAGTTATTAATAATTAATTATTATATTTAAGATAATAATGTACTTGAACATAATTTTTTTTTTTAGCAAATAATACATTGTAAAATATTATTATCTATTTTAATAATAATATTTTTGAATAATTTTAATCCGATGCATTGTCTTATATTTTGTCATGTATACTTTTTTCTTTCTGCATTTTAAGTTTGATGTTTTTATTAATACTATTACAAAATAGTAATACAAAATGTCTTAAATTAATCTATAGGCTAAAGAGAACTAGTTGGATTTATCACCTCCAGGTTTTGGGTTTATTCATTATATTAAGTACACCTGCAGCAGCATCAACTGGGAAAAAAAAAATGTTGCAGCACTAAAACACTAGGGATATCTTTCCTGACACGGAAAGAGAGAGGATGCAGTGATCACTGGCATTTAGAGCCAACTAAATAGAGCCCTCAGACAGGCCTCATGGCATGTTGGGGTCTACATTTGAAATATCTTCAACATGCTGGATTTGAAATTTATTGGATATCTAGAGGGCAACACTGATTATAGAAATTCAAGTGAATGTTTTCAAGTGAAAATCAGCGCACATGTATCTGTTCTTTGAACACAGAAATTGCATATGAATATTTAATAAGCAGTTATTAAGCATCTATGAAAACATGCTCTGTCCTTGCTCATTATCTGCCATGGCTTTTATTCCAGCTGTGAAAGCATCATTCATTGCCCTCACAGCTGTACCATAACTAATAATATCACTCTCAGGACACCGCATGTACTTGCTATATGCCCTTCCAGTTTAAATACAGTGGGCCCAAGTATTTGCACATTTTACCCACACTTATCAAAAACATCAAAATAAATGGTACTTAAATGCTATTTAAAATTGTAAAATAAATGGTACATAAAACTCATGAAGTGAAAACTGACTTTATTATAAGATGACTACATTATAAGTTGCATTGGAAAAGCATCTGTTAAATGC